>PVIA01001758.1:0-251159 GCA_004024845.1 Tonatia bakeri
CTTTCTTAGAAATTTCTGAAAAAGATATATCAAGTACAAATATGACTTGAAATTCTAGTTTTCTATATTTTAGTTAAAATAGTGAAATTTTTATGGCATAATCTAGAATACCTTATCGAGTATGGAACATAGTATTTTAAAAACACAATCTTGCTATAAAAGTGTAGATAAGAAAACTAAATGATCCCATAGGATACCAATTAGAAATTGATGTATTTTCTAGTTTATTAATACCTAATGACCATATAAATATTTTTCTTCAGGCAAAAATGCAATTTGCATTGTGAGCTGCCTTCCAGAAATTATGGTAGAACTTCGCTGACGTTGCCTGATGCCAATGTGGAATAAAGGTCTTTATAATTTAGAAAGTCAGAACATGTAAATGGGTTATTGCTAAAAATAATTTACTCTTCTTAAACTTTAAAGCACATCATAAGGTCAATGTATTTGACTTTTTAGAAAGAACATCTGAAAGTAAAGTAACATAAATATAATCTTTTTATTTTGCCCTCATCGATTGGCTGTCCTTTTGTGACTTTTATTATTGAACCAATCACAATCTAATGTTTTGTTGCGAAACTAACTACAGAATTGTTAGAAAAACATTGGTTTTCTAAAAAAAAAATCAGTAAACTAACATTGACTTTAATGTGACAAATCTTTTGTTGTTGAAAAAGAAGTTAACACAGAGGCAGTTGCTATTAATTATTTTAAAGTAATTCTTTTCCCCTTAGCTCACTTTGTTGAAATAAGTAATTGATTTGACTTGACTACTGAGGTCATAAGCGCATTGAGTACACAAATGCTTGTCTTGCTCACTGCTGTCTTCTCAGTGCCTAGTTAGTGCCTGTCTGTGCCTGGCACTCATAGGTATGCTAGTGCTGTTTGTTAACTAACTTGATAGATAGGTAATAGGTTTGAATGCTTTCTCTGAGTTGGAAATGCACTTCTTATGGTAATATGTTAGATAAACACAAAGGCATTATTATTAAATTATTCCGTTTGCCTGGGTCTCGTGGAAATGTCGAGTTAAATTAAGAGACACTAGTTTTAGATTTCAGGTATAGTCCTTCAAGAATAGTTATGGAATCCTCATTTTCAGTTATTTTGCTTTTACTTTGCTTACCTTTCCCCCTTCCCTCCCTCTGCTGTCCTTCTTCCCTTTAACCTGTTTTTTATTTCCTCTCCAATCATCATTTTGTTTGTTTGTTTTCCTTCAGTGTCTGGAGTCCATCTTTCTCCGTCTTCTCCTGCGATTGTGCTGGACCATGACCACTCTTCTCCTTCAGGTGGCTGCCTCTCTTCTGAGCACATCGTTTCATCGCCAGAGATGACACATGCCGACAACAGTGTTGTCAGCCAGACTGTTCCGAAAACACCGGTAAGGGCAGTCATATTTTTATGGGAAATTTGCATGCCTAAAAGAACTGTATACTGACTTAATCAAAGCTTTAAAAATTTTCTGATTCCTTTTTATATCCTTCCTGAAAAATATTTCTGTAGACACTCTAATTTCGAGGCTAATATCTAGAATTTAAAAAACTGAATAATATATTTGTTTTGTGGAACAATTGCAAGGTATTTAAGTAGCTTTAGTTACCAAAATATGGTTTGAGTATTTCATTTATTAAAATTGACTTAGTTTTGCATTTCAGATCTTCAACTTCAAAAGGGAAAGTAAGAACAAAAAAAAGAATAACTATTTCTGTCTTCAGGGATGCTTACTATATGTTTTCAAGTATTAGAGTATTCTTTGCAATTTTAGAGTGAAATCCAAAAAGGTAACAGTTCTGGGGTTTATTCATCCAAATGTTTATTGATCCAGGCATCATGCTACCTGTTGGATGTTGTCCAGATTTCTCAAGGGCTGTACACAATTGAGTCACTTGTTATGTACTAGAAAGTGATAATTAACGAGAGATTATTGATAAATCTCATTCTGATTTACAATGTAAACACAAGCAAATTCTGGGTGTGTGTGTAAATCCAAGGACTGGTGGGTATCGGATGTGTCTATACATAATTACACATTTTCAAGCATAAGAAAAATTTGTTTTCAGTGCTTTGTTTGCAAAGTAATAAATACCGCCTTAAACTCTAAAGTTTAGAGGAAATTTTGTGTCTTACTGCAAAGATCAGGTTGTTGTAACAGTTTGAGGTCTTCTGTTGATTTACTTAAAGGGTGAAATAATTTCGGAACCCTTGCTACAACTTAATTTCCAAATGTGGTTTCTAGTGCCCTTTGGATGTTTTCATTATTGGTGCAGTGTAAACTTTTCCCTCTTGTATATTTTTTTTTTAATGTGGTTCAGATTCAGCAATCAACACACACTGATCTGGATATCTCACTTTTTCCATTGGGTTTAACTGATGAGAAAAGTAATGGAACAATTGCTCTTGTGGATGATTCTGAGGATCCTGGAGCCAATGTATCAAACATACAGCTTCAGCAGAAAATTTCAAGTCTGGAGATGAAACTCAAAGTTTCTGAAGAAGAAAAACAGAGAATTAAAAAGGTATATTCACATTTTCCTAAAAAATAAATGTTTGAATTTTACATTCTGGAAATTGGATATAATCCCAGTCTCTGATTACAAACTCATCAGTACATGGGAGAAGATATCATTCTCCTTGGCTATGGTTTTAAATCAGTCATTTGAGTTTATCACTTAGAAGGCTTTGATACGTAATCTCTTGTCTTAAGTGTGTACTTTTAAAGATATGAACATATTTTACTACATTTATTTTTTAACTACTGCTTTTTTTTCCCAAGTTTGTTCTTATTTACCTTGAAAGTAGGTAGTAGTGTTTTTCTTACATAGTCTCGAAGATTGGTAATAGTTTATCCCCAGCTATTTACTTACACCACACTTGCTCCTATGTGAAGTCAGGTGTCACGGGATACTTGACAAGAGTACTTAGACAGATGGCTATTTTAGTACATTATTTATTTATGGTCTTATTTCTCTTTTCTGCAAATTTATCTATAAAAAGACTGTAGCAAATTTATAGAAAGTATATGTTGAAATAGATTGTGTTGATTGCAATTAGTTTGGATGTTTTTATTCATTTATTAGCATGAATAATTTTAGTGTTAGAAGCATATAATTCATAGTAATATTGAATTTTTCTGGTATGTTACTTGAAAAAACTAAATGTATTTCATGCCATTACATATTACATAATTTGTGGTTGGATTTCTTTTTTAGGATGTGGAACTGTTGCTAGAAAAGCATAGTGTCTTGGAAAAAGATTTCCTTAAAGAAAAAGAGCAAGAGGCCATTTCTTTTCAAGATAGATACAAAGAACTTCAGGTAAACCATGTGTGCTTACAAATAACATATAGGCCTTTTGATGAAGTACGTAATATAATTTCAAAAGTGCTCAATAAATGCTCTTCGAATGAACAATCAGTATGTAAAATATTGACCAACATGGATGAAATTAATGATAAATGTCATTGTGAAGAGTATGAATATGTGATAAGCTGTGAGGGTTAGTTGTTTGAGACTCAGTTTAGTGAAAGATATTCTGCTTCTGATGGATAAAATTTGGAATTCAGGCAGTCTTATTTTTCTTATTTGTGATTATATTTCAAAAGAGTTTAGAATCTTGTAAATCCCAAATTGAGATATTTAACCTTTTTCATATATTATAATCAGTGTCTCCTTTTCTTTGCCTTCTCAAGTTTCCTTAATAAACTTGTTTTTTTCCTGTTCTTTCCCCTCTCAGTAAATGGCAACTCTTTCCACTTGCTAAGGCTGCAAATGGCATTTACCCTGTTTTGTCTTTACTCCATGTCTGTTCCCTCAGGAAAAGCTGTTGGCTCTACCTTCAAAACCTCCAGATTTTGACTGTCATTATGGTCAGTGCTACCAACCTTTTCTAGGCCATCCTGATATCTCCCTTGGAATAGTAACGTTATCTTCTGACTAATCTTTATGCTTCCATTGTTGCCTACGTATAGACTGCTCTCCACCTTGCAGCCACTGTGGTCTCTTTAATACTCAGAGTTGATTGCCATTTCTCTGCTCTGAAACCTTTAGTGTCTTCTTGTCTCACCCAAACTAAAGGTCAAGTGAGTCCTTCATTGCCTCTAATGCATGGCAGTGCCCTATAATTTCCTTTATGCTTTCTCCCTGTCTTTCCCATGCCTTTTCTCATTTTGCTTCATCCCTATTCCTGAAACAGTCTTCTTTTAATTTTCTGCATTTTTTTTCTTTTTATATGTCATCTAGGTCTTCAGGCAGGTATCACCTTATCACCTTCCCAGATAAAGCTGGCATCCCCTACCAACTTTTCCATACTACACTTTTGTTTGCCTCCTTAGCACTTTTCCATTTGACCAACTTGTTTGCCTGGGTTATTTTAATAGTCTCCTAAGTAGTCTTCTAGCTTCTACTCTTGTTATTCTCCTTAACGAGTCTTTATTTCAGGAGGTAGAATAGTCTTTTTAAAATGTAAATCAAACCATTTCCCAGCCTCAGTTCTCATTCTCCTTCCAGTGTAAATCCTCTGGTTTCTTCAGCTTTTCCAGTTTACCCTGGCTCTTTACTTAAATACTGCCCTTCATGATAAGGGCCAGGGGGATGTGTGCATCTCTCTAGGGGGGCATTCCTTGGCTGGTGGAGTGGCCAGTGGAGGGAAATGGTTTATGATTTAGTCCTAGTCTCTCTGCCTGGAATGCCTTACCTCTAGATATTTACATAGCTCTGTTAAAAATGAGGCAAAACATGAAAATAAGGAAAAGGCTGAGTAGTGTGTTCTTTCAGTATCTGTGGGAACATCATTTAATAGACCTACCCAAGGACTATGCAGGGGAATGTATTTTCTTTGACTCATGGTTTATTGATATTACATGCTAATTATATTTTTTCCCAAAGACAGTGTAAACAATTTCTGTTTGTTAGAAAAGATAATCCTATAGGAGGACAATCACCAGTTTTTTTTCTCTAGCCTAGCACTTTTTCTTATCTAACCATCCATTATTTAAATTGTATAAGTACATAAGTACATATATCTTGGATATATACCTTCAAATGCACTTTGAATCAGGCTTAACTTCTGATTTATTTAGTCTTTTTTTTTTATATTTACTTATTGTTATAACAGTTGACACTCCCCGAAAAGGAACTTTTTATCCCTTTACAAAAAACAGGTATGCTTTGAATTATTGATCAAGTCAAGTTGCCAGTTGTAAATTAATTACTCGAATGGGGATGGACAAAGGCATGAATGATACCACTTAACAATGTGTTAGGTTCGGGAGTATGGGATGAGTTTAGTCTTAACATACGTGATTTATTTATTAATCAGTGAACAGAAAAAATCTTTGATGTATGTTCACTTTATATTTATATGAGTCATATTTTAATTTTTTGAAAATTATATTTTAAGAAGTCTCAGAGAATCTTCAATACCGGCTTTTGCAGAGGCTTTCTTTGAGTGTGCCATAGAAAACAAGAACCGTATACAAGCTCTGCACTCCCTAGCTTCTTTTCTTTGCTTTTTGGCCCCCTCCTCATAGCATTTATCTCCATGTGTTCTTTCATTTTGATTGGTTTATTTTTTGTTTACCCCCACAAGAGTGTTAAGGTCTGTGAGACCAGGAACTTTTTTTTCTTGCTCCCAGAGCAATGCCTGGCATATAGTGCGGGCTCAATTAATATTCTTGAATGAATGTGAACTGCTATCATGCACCCTGTTCACCAAGGGCTAATTGCATTGTGTACAGCCACAATTACCAGCCTCATACTTGGAATTAAGGTGCTTATTAGAAGGCACAGCACTGAGTACTGACAGAACTTTGAGTTTTTTTCTGTCTACATGGACTTACTTTTTCTGGGCCCTGTAGTGTGATGTATACTTTTACAAGTTTAGTTTCTCAATCTATTAATGAGAACATACCCGAGAAACCATCTAGGATGTGATCTAGAACAGCACTTGAGATTTTCACAATAAGTACTTATGTAAATGCCAAGTGGCATTATCATTGATTTACTGCTTTTACTATTAATAGTGATAATTTAATAGTTACAACTTGAGTCTTCAAAACTAATATTCAATTTGAAAGGATCTTCCTTTTACAGGAGGCATTTTTTTCAAAGAAATCTTTTTTTCAGATGATTTTAGTTCAGTACTAAAAAAGGGCCTCTCTCCTTTTTATACCATGTGATTAAAAGTGTAAATTAACTTATAGAGTATTTTATCACCTTGGATGAATAAGTGATAGAAAAATGTTCCAGGAGGTCTCATAGTCAAGTTGAGCTCAAAGTCAGGCATGCTCTTCAGCTGATATAGGTAACTAACTCTGCCTTTTTGAAAGTATGCCTTTCCTACTTTGCTTTTATGAAAGACCTACATTAGTACCTGTTTTCCAAAGAGGATTTTAGCTTTTATTTTTAAAAAGGCAAAAAGTGAAAATAGTGCTCAGTGATTGTTTTGGTATGATGAGTGGTTAATTATACCCTGCACGTTTTGGGTATTTGTGTAAAATACTGTATTTTAACAGGCCTCAGGTAGGCCACTCAGCTTGATACTGCATGGGTTGGATGCCAATTTGTTAACGTCAGGTGCGGGGTGAGATCACAGATTTCCCATTCAGCCTCCTTTGACACCCAGGGTAGAAGGCGTGCCTCCTCACTCCAGAGAGAAAGTGGAATTTCAGGCCCCTCCAGGCCTCGTCTTGGAGGTGGAGAGGTACTCTGTAGTTCTCCATGTGCTTGTGCTAACGCCACGGAGCCAGGAGGCTTTGTTACTTCTGAAAATTCTGGCTCCCCTCTCAGTTTCTTCTCTCACAGGGAGCATGGGGGAGATGGAGCCTCCTTACTTCTGGGTGGGGACACGTGTCCTAAAAATGCCTCCAAACCCCATGGTTTTCTCTGTCACCGCCTCAGGGGTCAGCTAGGGCAGCACTTTACAGCTGGGTGAGGGTGGAGGTCTGGGCTCAGCACTCTGGCCTTTGCTCACTGAGCTGGAGGGATCATATTTTTTCCCACGGAGTATGGCTATCATAGGGTGTTGTTTATCTAAAAATGTCCTGTTCTGCCCGTTTCATGGTCCTTTGGCTGGAGAGGGATGGCATGTCTTGAGGATGTTTTTGTTTGTGCCCTTTGGCATTCCCTGGTTGCTGGCCGTTTTATTATATGAGGCTAAAAGAAAACTCAGAGAATTTACTGCCCTGTCATTCCTTGGGTCCTCAGGTTCCGAGGTGGTCTTCCTTTGTACCACCTTCTAGAATCTTCTTACATTTGTTTTAACTATAATGTCAGGTCTTTTAGCTGTTCTTATTGGTAAACAGAGAGAGGAGTGCATCTCCTTCGTTTTAGTCTGGAAGTGGATTAGCAAGGAACATTTAAAATTTTAAATAACAGTTTTGTATCTACAGCAGAAAATTAATTTCAATCTTAAGATACATTAATTTAGAGCAAATATTTGAGTTATAACACAATTTGAGTAATTAACTCATGGAGTTATTGATACAAGAGGGGTAAATAAAAATCAATAACTTAAATTGAGAAATAATCCATCAATATGGATTATTTCCATATCTGCTTTTTATTTATCTCATTTGTGCATATATAGATATGTGTGTTAGACTTTCTGAAAATATATTTTCAATAAAAATATTGAAAATAATTCAACAAGATTTTCGAAAATCTTGGGCTTTACTATTTGACCTCTCTTCTGTAATCCATTTCTTTCTGGGTATATAGCCTTTTTTTCAGACTGGTACAAAATGCTATCTAATAATTTCTTAGGAATACATATGATTAAATTTGTGAGTATAAAAGGAAGCCACTGTATGCTAATATATATAGGATGAAATATTAGCAAAAGTGAGTTTTTTAATAGTGAATATATATATATTTTTTGCTTGAATTAATAGTTTAACAGTCATTCCTCAGTTATTTGAATGTAAATATATTTAACATATATTTTCTGTAGAGTATGACAATCCATAGTTTTTTTAATGTTATAGCATAGGGATCTTCTAAATATTTTTGGAGCTTAGTACAATAGAAAAAGGTTTTTGCTGTCTATGATGTGAGGGATAATATATTGGTGCCTATCTCCCTTTGGTATCCTAAATAAAGCAAAGCATTTAGGAATGTGAAAAGGTAGTATTGACAAGACTAAATTAGCTGAGAAGCCTTTCTCCTGAAATAATATTTCTATGCTTATGTATTTGTAAGAACGTTTATTATGTAAAATGTGGACAATTAAGAAAAAGAAAACAAAATTTATACCTATTCACCACCATGAAAATTCCAAGTGTTTTCTTGAGATCCTAAAATGTAGGGCTTGAATTTTTAATTTTATTAATTAATCTATTACTTAGACTAGTGTTGGGTGTGCCTTTGCCAAGATTTTAGTCTGACTAGAGAAAGAGTAAAATGGAATGTTTGTGAAATCTTTCAACAAACTTTTTCTTAAAACACTATTAACTATTACAGGGAATTCTAATAGTGTTGTTTTATGATATGGTCTAATTAGCAGGATAGGTGGAGGTTTGGCCATGTGCCCGTACCAGAAGGAAATAACGAATACTGTGACCTCTGCAGTACAATGGGGGTGTGCACACCTCTCCTTTCCTGTTCTGTCCAGGGTGTGTGGGCTAACCAGAGGAAGAAAAGTGAGTCATGTTGTATTTGTTAGAGGTAGCTATTTAAAGGACTTTTCATAAAACTTGTAGAGAGAACTCATCTTGGTACAACTTGGATTCCGTTTTGTCGTCTTTGACTCCCAGAGCAAGTCCGTCGCACCTGTGATGAGCTCGGGGCAAACTTGGCAACTTACCAAAATGCATGTCTCATAATGTTCCCACATTTTAAAGAATTCCGTTAATAGACACAGCTGATTATTAAATTATCGTCACTAATAGTTGTCAGTATGGGTAGCTCAGGCTAGCTGCAGGAGTTTTCTGTATGAATATTTCAAAGGCTGGGCCAATTCTTCCAAATGCCGGGCCAATTCTTCCAAATGCCATTTCCTATTGAAATGCTTCCTGCTTATAGTATGTTACTTTTCTGTTTGAGAATTTAATTTTTAAAAAGTTATGTGAAAATACAGTGGTCCAGAGGACCTTAAAGTGACTTCATAAATGCAATTGTACTTATTCAAATTACTGCCCATGTTTTGTTATTGACTTCGCAGGTTATATTACTCATGTATGAATAGATACTATTTTAATATGTTTGTGTACTATTTCAAAGCGAATACTATTCAAGCGTTGCACAGTCGGTTGCTTAGCCAAGGCTGCTGCTAGTTAGTGAGTGATTAACCAGTTCTGCAGAGTTAACTCAAAATGCTGTCTTGTTTAGAAGTAGAGAATGCTGAAGGAAATATAAAGTAAGTATAGCTTGAAGACATCCTGTTTGTTTATCCAGCTCTCTTTAAGAATGATTAAGAAGAGAAAAAAATGAAAGGAAAAATCAAGATCTTATGTCTGGGTTGGTCTCATATGCCTTTCACTTCGTAATACATTTTAGACTTGATTAGATATTGGGAAATGGATAAATTTCAGTTGTCAGGATGCCCATTTTCTTCCCAGTCCCTATTACAGGAGTCATTATGGGGGGTTTACGGTGAGATGCAAGCAAGCATTTTATTTCTTATTCCGGAATGAACTGAATTATCAAATCCAGTTTATATGCTAATATTTGGAAGACCTCTTTGTCAAACTGTATTAGAACAGTAAACATTGAAATGACAGTTTTATATATTCTAAAGTTTATTCATACAAACTGGTAGAGCTTTTTATGTAAAAAGAGCAACATTTTGAGGGTATTTTATTTGACTTCACCTGTATGTTTCTTAAATAAGACTTTAGGTCAAAGTAATACATGTAAAATTTTATAGCAGTTTTCACTGATTTCTTCATTTTAGTGTTTTGTGTCAATGATTTGACTTCCTTTAAATTTTAAAGCAGTAGTCCTCAATTTGGCTCACATTAGAATCTCCAGCGAAAGCTTTAAAAGAGTATGTTTAAAAATGCTCAAGTACTGTTCCCACACCAGTTAATTAATGTGTTCAAGTGGTTCAAACATGAGAAGCACATACAATGAAAAGCCTCCTCTTCATCCTTTGCCCTAATCTGCCTGGTCCCTGTGGGTTTGTTTTTACCCTTCAGCAGTCTGTGATCCCGCGGACAAAGCCGGCTGAGCTCCCTCGCTCACTCGATTGCTGGCTCGCTCACTCTGCCTTTCCTCTTTTCTATACAGACTGTGGTGTATTAAATAAATACACTTATTATTTATTTAAACAAATTTTTCTCCAGCTCCTTCTTTATTTAAGAATATTTCTTGGAGGCCTTTTCATAGTGGTTCATTAAGAGATTATTTTTTTCTTTTGTTAGTATGGGAGTATATAGTTCAATTTTCTCCTATTATAAAGCATTGCTGTCAAAGAGTAATTTTAATCTAACCCTTTATTCAGTTGCTTGTTCTTTAAAATAAAATAATTTTATTAGAATATGTCTGTGATTGGTCATTCAGGGTTGATTTCTCTAGATTTACATTGTGTTTATATAATAATATATAACCCTTTTAAAAAATTTTCTAGCAGTGTTTATTAAATGACAACTTTAATACCTGTTTTATTTCCGTACTCTGTATTTTTTCATCTGGTATCTCTTATTTGATGTGCATTATGTAGTCTGTGTATTTTACATTTGCCTTTACTTGTGAATCCCTCTCATCATTTCCTTTTATCTAAAACCTGTTTTACTTTTTTATTCTGTCTCTAGGTATTTTCCATTTAATTATTTCATCTCATGTTCTTTGAGTTTAGTCATCATTTCTGAAATGATTTATACTGTTATAATTCTTTTCTGAAATTTCTTACACCTATTCTGTTTTTCTAATGATTTATATCTTTAATCTACTTTATCACTTCCCTAATATCTTTTAGCTTACTTTGCGATATGTGTAGAATTTTGGACTTCTTTTTTGTGGTGTATATTGATATGAGTTGTTGGTTCTACTTTTTTAGGTGCTCTGTATGTTTTTGATGAGGGAATTTTGGGAGATTGGAAAACGAACCCACCACCACTGCCATAGTCCCATTGTCCTCTCACTGTTAAGTATTATTAAAGGGAACTGTCCGTGATAGTAAGGGTCGAATATATGCTTTCCCTGAGGGTATTACCTCTTTATGAATTAGTAGTATGTTGTAGGAAGCTGGAGGTCTTAATCTTGCTTAATAAAATTTGAGGGAAAAGAACATGTTTTCATTTTTGTATACAATTGTTTGGTACTTGTAAGTGCCTACGAGAACCGTTGAAAAGAAGAAGAAAATAGAGAATTAAAAACTACTTGGGAAAGATACTGTTTTTTTGTTGTTTGTTTTCATCTTCAATTTTATAGAGAGTCATTGAATTTCACATGCTTTATTCCATTTTTTTAAAGTGAAGATGAAGAAATTTTAAACTAATTTGAGGAGGAAGGGTATTTACAAACATATCTATAGGGCTACTAATTTGATTCTTTGTCTTACAACATACAACTTTTATTTATACCTTTTTACCATATCTGCAGATGGCATATCACACCAAGATTAATGTTCTCAATAAGGACCTAGGTCATCCCCTTCCCTCCTGCTCCCGAATAATGATGTTGAGAAGAAACACTTTAGTGTTACACTCTTTCTCCTCATTCACCATCTTCATCCTCGCACTTCACTTTTCCTTAACAGTTAGGAACTTTTAAAAAAAATGTGGATCACTTTAGAAAATAAAAATTATATATTTTACAAAATGAAAAAGCAGCTTTACTTTTTGTTTGTAAAACTACCAATTTGTTGGATACAGTTTAAACAATGGCAAACCTCTTGCTTGTAAAAATACCAGCTTATTGGATACAGTTTAAACAATGACAAAATTATAAATATTTTAAGAAAGTACTCCTCCAATTTTGTTATCCAAATAGGCACTTTTTAAAAAGAAACAAGGAATTTCTTTAGCACTTTCTAACCACAGAGAAAAATGTATACTTTAAAAATTGAGTAATTTCTTATTAAATAACATTAGTAATAGGAAAATTGACATTTTAGTCTCAAAAAGTTCCAAGTACTGGCGACATTTTTGAGAACTGAAAATAAAAGTGTAGTTTGTTGAATTTCATATTGGTCCATACATGCATTCTGAAGGCATTATGTGATTTTTTATTTATGTTCTAATAATTCAGAAAATCAAGTTCTTTCATTTTCCAAAACTAAATTGAACTATTTGGGAATCATTAAAAGAATACCATCTTCAATTTTGTAGGCTAATTGGCCATTGTGAGAATGTTTTTTCTCTTTCATATAATAAACAAAATTTAGTGTTTGCTAGTACGTCCTCAAATCTAAGATGACACAGATTTTTGTAAGACACACCATTAATTTAATAATAATAGATTTTGAGGGGACAGAAAAGTCAACATTAAATGTATAATTTAGGACATCATAATTTCAGAAATCTTAAAAAGTGCATTAATTTAGTATGTGTAATGAGTTTTTGTGTTCCAAATACTTTTCAACATATTTAGGATTTGTAAGTAGTTTAGTTAGAAATGTGAACTGTTTAAAAACAAACCAAGTGGGTCCTGGCCAGATAGCTCAGTTGGTTATAGTGTCGAACCTACACGCCAAGTTTGTGGGTTTGATACCCAGTCAGGGCACAGACAAGGATCAACCAATGAGTGCAAAAATTAGTGGAGCAACAAATTGATGTTTCTTTCTCTCTCTCCCTCTCCCCTTCATTCTCCCCTTAAAATCAACATAAAATTTTAAAGTAAATAAAAAATAAAAATAGAAACAAGCCAAGTGAACTGTCTTGACTATTTTAAAAACTTCAGATATTTCAGTAAATAGACAATGAAGGTTCTTTTTCCTGTTTTTAAATTTAAAAAGTAGTCCCTTAATTTAAATGAATTAGACTCATTAAAGAGATTTCCTGAAGAAAAATATATTAATACCAAAATGGAATTAGTGTACTATAAATTTAGGTACCTAAGTTCTCATAATGATTCTGCATAAAATCTCTTCAGCAAACATGTGTTATTTCTATATACTTACTTAGTTTTAAAACTTTTACTTATTTTTAATTATTAATTATTCAAGGCTAATTTCATAGCCATAATTTCTTTAAGTCACATAGTACATGCTCATTTGTAAGACTTACAATAATGCAAAAGTTTATATGAAGACATTTCAGAAATGCTACAACATTGTCATTATGATACTTATTCTGTGACATTGAGTTTGATCTTGCACTTGTCTTACAAATTTAAATAACTTAAAAATTGCCTTTTTAGAAGCATATAATTTGGTAAAATATAATTTGGATGTTTATTTATTGTCATTCTGTGTGCTATTAGGATGTTTGTAAGTATAGTTATCACTTTAGGGGTGGGCGTTTTATTTTCTTTACCTATTGTAAATTACCTGAGGAAAATTTTTAGAGTCCACACATATATTTTGTACCCAGTAAATGTTTTGAGAAGTTAATTGTGATAGATTTTTTTTGTGTGTGTATGCATAATGGTATTATCAAAAAATACAGTGGTGAGAAAACTTGTTATTTTTGAACTCCCTGGTTTACAATCTCAAAAGGTGTATTTACTATATTTTCTTACTTATTTGAGGTCAAACTCTGACCTCAGCCATTCTACATTAAAGCCACAGGCTTCAGCAGTGAATGAAATTACTGGTTTGAAGCAAATTCTAAAACTTATGTACTTTATTTGGTAGGTAAGTTATGGAGCCTTTGTTTCAAGCAGACAGTTGAGTATGAAGAAAAGGAGAAAGGATGTATTTGCACTCACATTAGCCAGAAATGAATGTCAAAGGAGAAGACATACCTGAGGCCTCAAAATATGAGAGATTTGAGGGTAGGGTTAAGGGGCTCCCACGATTATGTTTTCTGTGTATTTGATGGATTTTTATATTGGGCTTTTCTCAGGTAGAAACATTTAATGTGGAAAGAAGTGATATAAGGGATACTTGCTATGTGTAAATAGTAGTTGGCCCTGGCTGGTGTGGCTTAGTGGATTGAGTGCCGACCTGTGACCCAAAGTGTTACTGGTTCAATTCCCAGTCTAGGGCACATGCCTGGGTCACAGACCAGGTCCCTAATAGGGGGCATGCAAAAGGCAACCACACATTGATGTTTCTCCCCCTCTATTTCTCTCTTTCCGTGTCTAAAAAGAAATAAAGTCTTTAAAAAAATATGCAGATAGCAGTTGTTTTAAAGAGCTCAATTCTCCCTTCCTCATTTAATATTTAGTTTTTTAGAAGTTTGTGTGTGATTCTATATGAAGGAAAGATATTGTGATTTTGAAGGGAATAGGCAAAGAATTCACTATCAAAGTCTTTCACATAACAGAGAATAGTGACCTAAATATGAAACTGGAAAGATGATTATGCTTTCTGAGCATTTTGTGATTGGTTTAACTTGTTCATTGCTACTTGGTCTTACTGATTTAACTCTCAGCTGAAATACGAGTTCCTGAGACAGCCTTTTCCTGACTTCTCTGGCTTATGTCCTTTTTTGTCCCCCAGCCTAGTCCTGCTCTGTTTTCCTCAAAGTAGCAGAATCTTGTTTATGTGTTTATTGTTTGACTATTCTTCCTTTCTCCCAGAACATAAGTTCTTGGAGGGAGACATATTTTGGTCTCAATCATTACATTATCAGCTTCTAGAATAGTGCCTGGCACATTGGTTGGCTGACTGAAATGTGTGGTCTGTGGGTTGTTATGCACTAAATATGTCTCTTTCTGCCTCACGCCCAAATTGTATGTTCAAGTCCTAACCTTCTTCCCAATATGATGGTATTTGGAAGTTGGGCCTCTGGGAGATAATTAATTTTTAAAGAGGTTATGAGAGTGGAGCCCTCATGAGAGATTAGTGTTCTTTTAAGAAATAGAGACACCAGAGAGCTCTGTTACTCTCTTCCCACTGCCAGGTGAGGGCACAGTTAGAAGGCAGCCTTTTGTAAGCCATAAAGAGATCTCTTACCAGAAACCAACCATACTGGGCTTGGATTTCTAGACTCCAGAACTGTGAGAAAATAAATTTATATTGTTTAACCCTTCCAGTCTTTGATGTTTTGTCATGATTGCTCAAGCATACTTAAGACAGGGAATGTAGGTATTTTATATTTAAAGCCACCATGTATTTCGTCATCCATAGAATATTCCCTGTTGTGATCCATTCCCATGCTAAAATTTAGTTGGATTCAATATTTAAAAACATAAATGCCTTTGAGTTCATATTATAAAGCTGCTAAAAGAATTTATGGTTTTTGAAGGAGGTTTTATGATAAAAGACTTAGGAAATATATCTTCTTTCAATCTAATATATGTGTTACCCTTGTATCCTATTAAATAACATCTTTTAGGAAAATACTAAATTTGGTTTCAGCGGTAGATACATAGTGAAGAGCCTTTTGACATTGAAGAACAGATGTAAATATGCTGTCTACTCTGTCTGCTTCTAGAATGACCGACTAGCTGCCAGGGAGTTTCACAAGTTACAGCAGTATCTGAAATCACAGTGCATTGTGAAACATGAAGAATCTGAAGGAGGAAGCCTTAATGGCAAACACTAACCTGCCCTTTACAGCTTAGGAATTTATGGATGTGGCAACAGATCCAGTCCTGCTTCTGCTTTAAGACCTTACCAAGGATCTCACACATTTTTTAAATCATTGACCTCTGTTCCATCAATCTATGTGTCTGTTCTTATGCCAGTACCAGACTGTTTTGATTACAGTGGCCTTATAATATAATTTGATATCAAGTATTGTGGTCCCTCCTACTTTGTTCTTCTTTCTCAAAATTGCTGTGGCTATTTGGAGTCGTTTATGGTTCCATATACATTTTTGAAATGTTTGTTCTGTATCTGTAAAATATTTCACTGGTATTTTAATAGGAATTGTGCTGAATCTATAAATTGCTTTGGGTAGTATGGACATTTTGATGATGTTAATTCTTCCAATCCATGAACACAGTGTGTGCTTCCATTTATTTGTGTCTTAATTTTTTTCTTCAGTGTTCTGTAGTTTTCTTGAGTACAGGTTATTTACGTCCTTGGTTAGGTTTATTCCTAGGTACTTTATTTTTCTTCTTGCTATAGCAAATGGGATTTTTCTACTAATTTCTGTTTCTGATATTTCATTGTTGGTATACAAAAATACATTAGATTTCTGAATATTGACTTTATATCCTGTTGTTTTGCTAAATTCACTTATTAGGTCAAGTACTTTTTTGGTGGAGTCTGTAGGGTTTTCTATGTACACTGTCATGTCATTTGCAAAGAATGACAGTTTTACTTCCTTCTTTCCAATTTGGATGCCTTTTATTTCTTCTTCTTGTCTGATCACTATGGCTAGGACTTCCAATACTATGTTGAATAGAAGTGGTGAAAGTGCACATCCTTGTCTTCTTCCTGATCTTAGTGGGAAAGCTTTTAGTTTTTGCCAGTTGAGTATGATGTTGGATGTAGGTTTTCCATGTATGGCCCTTATTTTGTTGAGGTATGCTCCCTCTATTCCCACTTTGCTGAGTGTTTTTATCATAAATGGGTATTGCACCTTATGAAATGCTTTTTCCACATCTGTTGATAAGATCATGTGATTTTTGTCTTTCCTTTTAGACAAAAGGAAATGTGTGTTTATGTGATGTATTACATTTATTGATTTGCATATATTATACCATCCTTGCATCCCTGGGATGACTCCCACTTGATCATGGTTTATGATCTTATTAATGTATTGCTGGATGTGGTTTGACAATATTTTGTTGAGGATTTTAGCATCTATGTTCATCAGCAATATTGGCCTGTAGTTTTCTTTCTTTGTTGTGTCTTTATCTGATTTTGGGATTAGGATGATGCTGGCTTCATAAAAAGAGTTTGGGAGTCTCTTCCCTCTTTTTGGATTGTTTTGAATGGTCTGAGAAGGATAGGGGTTAGCTCTTCCTTAAATGTTTTATAAAATTCTCCTATGAAACCATCGGGTCCAGGGCTTTTGTGTATCAGGAGTTTTTTGGTTACTGCTTTTATTTTATCAGCTGTTATAGGTCTGTTCAGGCTTTCTGCTGCTTCTTGATTCAGTTTTGTAAGATTATATTTTTCTAGAAATTTGTCCATTACACCAGGTTTGCAGATTTCTTGGCATATAGTTGTTCATAGTAATTTCTTACAATCCTTTGTATTTCTGTGGTATGAGTTGTAATCTCTCCTCTTTCATTTCTTGTTTTATTTATTTGGGTTCTCTTTTTTTTCTTGATGAGTCTGGTTAAAGGCTTTGCCAGTTTTGTTTGTTTATCTTTTCAAGAACTAGCTCCTGGTCTTATTGACAAATCAACAAACACCAAGTGCAGGTGAGGTTGTGGAGGAAAGTGCACTGTTGGTGGGAATGCAGACTGGTGCAGCCAATGTGGAAAACAGTATGGAATTTCCTCAAAAAACTAAAAAGGGAACTGCCTTTTGACTAAGCAATTCCACTATTGGGATTATACCCTAAAAGTTCTGAAACACCAATTCAGAAGAACCTGTGCACCCAATGTTCATAGCAACACAATTTACAATAGCCAAGTGCTGGAAGCAACCTAGGTGCTCATCGCTAAATGAGTGGATCAAAAAACTGTGGTACATTTACACAATGGGATTCTATGCAGCAGAAAGAAAGAAGGAACTCCTACCCTTCCGGATAGCATGGATGGAACTGGAGAGCATTATGCTAAGTGAAATAAGCCAGGTGGTGAAAGACAAATACCGTATGATCTCACCTATAAATGGAACCTAATCAGCAAAACAACAAGCAAGCAAAATAAAACCAGAGACACTGAAATAAAGAACAAACTGATAGTAGCCAGAGGGGAGGTGGGAGGGGATAATGGGGGAAAGAAGGGGAAGGGTCCTCAAGGAACATGTATAAAGGACCCATGGACAAAGCCAAAGAGGGTAGGTTTGAGGGTAAGAGCGGAGAGGGGTGGGGGGAAAATGGGGACAACTATACTTGAACAACAATAAAGAATAACAAGAACAACAAGAAACCCAAACAGAAACAAACAGATAGATACAGAGAACATTTTGATGCTTTCTAGACAGAAGTGGTGTTAGAGGGATGGGTCTAAAAGGGGAAGGGATTAATGTGTACAAATTGCCAGTTACAAAAACAGTCACAGAGATGTAAAGTATAGCATAGAAACTAGTCAATAATATTATAATAATATTACATATTATAGTAATATTGTAATATTGTAGTAACTATGTATGGTGTCAGATGGACACTAGATTTATCAGGGTGAACACTTTGTAAGCTATTTAGAACCAGATTTCCTGTAATCCTTACCTGGCTTTCAGTCTGGAGGGTGAAAAACCCTTTAGTATCTAAACTTACTATCAGTTTTGTGCTTGGATGTGGGGCAGCAAAATAGAACACATGTACTGTCCCAGAAACTGTCACACAGTGAATATTGAAAGTTGTAATTTCATTGGGAGAATGAATGAAAGGATAAATGTAAGTAAGCAATTGCCATATGGTCTAATGAAGTTTAGAATGGAGATAGTGTATGAGATACGGAAGATCACAGAGGAGGAAAGTCACTAGAATTTAGACTCAGAAGATGAGCAGTTCTTTCTCATGCCATCATCTGGGGAAAAGGGATCTTGTAGAGGGATCAACATGTGCTAAGTCCTGCCATTATGAAATAGTATGACCTGTTTGAAAAATTGCTAGTATTAGAGTTTCAATAGTGAGGGTGTCTGGTTTGGTATATTAGCATAGGATGTAATGGGGAGGCATTTTAGTAGCTGAATCTGACTGAAAAGGTTGCTGCAAGCTGTCAAAAGGTGTTTTGTAATGGAATGGTTCTGAACATACTTGCATTTTGGAAAGATATTTTGTACAGTTGATAAGTGTGAGCTGGAGGGAGAGGAGGGAATTAGACCCAGCCACATTAATTAGTCCAAGAAAAATATGATGGAGATCTTAATGAAGTGGGGGATACAAATAAAGATGGAAAGGAGGGAGAGATATTAAAGATATTTAGGCAGAAACATGTAGAGAATATGTGTTGGGAATAAGGAGGAGTAAGGAGTCTGGGATGGCTTGGCTTTCAACTTTGAGAAATGTTTTAGGCTTTAATTCATAAACTTTTCATGGTCAAATGCTTTTTAAAGATGTGGTTCATAAAGTAACCATATTTTATGGACACATAATCTGTACCTGCATTTAATCCTTAAATCCTCTGGCTTCTCTTTTACAGTCTCTTGCATCTTTAGAGCTTTTTTCCTCAGTGATGCCAGGACCCTAGCCTAGATACCAGTCACCTTTCATTTGGCTTATTACTCCATGTCACTTTGCTTTTCTCCAATTCAACGTCTGTGCTGACCCAGAACAATTCTTCAGATCTGATCATTGTATCCTGTCTTAAAGCCCTTCAGTGACTGTTTTCCTTAGGTTTAAGGCCAGCCTTTCAAAATGTCTTTCAAAGTCTGAAATAGGAGTAGCAGTTATGATACTTCCCTTTGGGTTATTGTAAAGATTAAATAATTTCATGTTCTGAAGTGTTTAAGAACAATACCAGGCACACAACACTATATAAATGTTTGTTTATATTATTTTTATTATTTGTTTAGTTTAATAATTTTTTTATCAAACTGAGAACCATGAAGTTGGAGATGATGTCTGTCTTTCTTTAGTATTGTGTTCTGTGTTTAACACAGAATACAGTAATACTAAGTGCACAATACATAGTCATATTATGTAAGAATGAGTGAATGTCATCTGGAAGCATGATAATGCAGCATTCAGAAACTTTAAAAGCACACATAGGATTATTCTGTTTGCTATAATGTAATAGAAGAATGAACGTTCATACTATCTTGTGTTGCTTAGAAAAGGACAATTGCATTTACTTGCTTCATTTGTAAGATAGCAGTTCTGAAATGCTTTTTATTGTGTGAAAAGATACACGAGATGGGGAGTAAAACAAAGTAATTGATTATGTGCAAACAAAAAAAGAACAGTGGCAACTTTATTAAAATTAATAGGTATGATAACATGGTCCCTGCAATGGGATTTGAATGTACATTTTTTTCCTGAATTGGTTGATAAATGTTTGTTAATGTGTTTATTGTTCTATGAAATATTTATTAGGTATCTTCTGTGTACCAGGTACTGTTTTGGATGCTTGAGTGCTCAGTATACATTAGTGGAAAAACAACAGCAGCAGCCAAGCTCTGCTCATGGAGCTTACATTTTAGTGTATGGAGAGAGTGTTTAATAAACATGAAATAGGTTAATTTTAAGATAGAAAGTAAGTGATGGAACAATTGAGCAGAATAAGGGGGATTCAGACTACTGGGGATGGGAAGAGGTGGATCACAATTTCAATCAATGATGATCAAGATTTCATTTAAAAGGTGACCTTTGAGCAGAGACTTGAATATTGGAAGGGGGAGAAGATTTTAGGCCCAGAGACTAGCCCATGAAACTGCTCTGAAGTAGGAATCTGTAAGAAGACTAGTGGCCGTAGCAGAATGATTGAGAGGGAAATGTAGAAGGAGCAGATAAAGTCAGCTAAAATAGAGGTGGGCCGGGAATGGGGAGGGCTTAATAACTTTGACTTTTATGTAGGAAAGTTGCTATATAAAAGTATGTTTAATTTTACTATTAAAATGTATGGACATAATGAAATTTTGTTTAAAGAGTGTGCCACCGTAAGACGTACTGTAAGAATTAACAGACTTTATGTTCTACAAGGCAGGATATCTGTTGTCATTTCATAGCATGTATATTCTTTGAAAATGAAACCTGGTAGTAATATATATTTTTTAAATTTTTTACTTTATGGGTGGTTCAAACATGTCTCACCATACTCTTCCTTTAAGCTCTTTTTATATAAAATATGTTTGTGGCAATGTGTATTTTCCCTCAGTGGCTTGCAAATTTTTTTCTGTGCCATTACAGTTATCTGCTTAGAAGGAAAACTCAGGTTCATCTTTATTCCTCTGTGACCGTAAGGCATGGCTGTGACTCAGACTAGGATTCGTAGACTTGATGGAGCTTTTCAGATATTCCTTGTGATGGAGCTTTCATAGACCTTTAGCAAACGTAATGTTTTAATGATTTTAAAGCCATGTTCTGAGACAATTTTAAATTTCCATTGTATTTATAGAAAATTTCACAGCTAGTTCTTTTAAAGAAATGGCAGCTGATAAATGAAATAGATTTTATTGAATGTAGAATTCAAAGGATATAGAGAAACTCTGCTAAGTTGAACACTGATTTTACTTTTAAATTTGTATGCCTTTTAAAGTCATTACTGATTTAATTGATGTTTCTATTGCTATGAAACTTCAAAAAAATGCAGAAAAATTAATCTTAAAGATGTTCCCATTTACCTTACATTATTACCTAGAGAAAGACTACGTTTTAACTCAGATTTCTATTTCAGCTATTTGTAGCTTTGGTTGTCTGTTTTCTATGAGTAAAATTTTTTTACTGTAGTTTTTACATTTACTTATTTGCAATTCACTTCCACAAAAGTTTTGAGTGTCTATTTTCATTTTAAACATAGAAAACTGCGAATTTGAAAAATATCGGGATCAGGGAATGTATAAATAGAACGGGAGGAATGTTAGGCCAAGAGAAGAGAAGTTGCATTTGTAATAATAAGGCCTCAGAATTTGGGTGAAGGGCTTGTGCTTACAAACAGTGTAGTAATAGTGAACAAAAGATATAGTGAGAGGATACAACTTTTCCTGTACTCACGCTGATGTTCTGTTGCTCATTTTATGAGAGAAGCACCACACTTTCCATGTGACAGTGACTAACTAGAATTATTATTACTGATTTTCTTTATGAAGGTATTAAAGGTAAAATAAACAGATGTTAAACTGTCAGGATTTTTTACTTCTTTTTTGTTTAAAATTAGTGTAGTTCCATTATATATATGAGTATATACATGTATGTGTGTGTGTATATATGCATGTGTATATACTCATACATATATACATCTATACACACACACACGTGTATATATGTCCTCAAAAAGGGATATGTTTATTGATTAGAGAGACAGAGAAAGGAGGGAGAGAAACATCAATGCAAGAGAGAAACCTTGATCAGTTGCCTCCCGCACACACCATAACTGGGAATGGAACACACAGCCTAGGTATGTGCCCTGACCAGGGATTAAACCTGCAGCCATGGGATGGCACTGCAACCAACTGAGCCACCTGACTAGGGTAAGAAGCGTATTCTTTATCTTCTTCTTTAGGTCACTCAGCTATAGAATAATTTTTTGAAAATGGACACTTATAATAAGTAATTCTCTTTCAGTGTGTAGCTTCAAGGTAGAGGCGACTGGTAAGCTTCAGACAATGGAAAAGATACATGATGGTGTTTGGGAAACAAATGTATCCATTTACTTTCCACTAAACTCATAAAATTGGTCTTTCAAAAATAAAAATGCATTTTTTATACCTGGACTCTGCTTATGTTATTGAATGGAAAATAGAGAATTCTTCCTGAAATAATACTGAAGAAAGCAAGTTAAATTGTGAATCAGTTCCCTGTTATGCAAATAATGACTCAGTTTAGTATTGGGCTTCAAGGGCCAATAATTTTTATGAAAGTATTACTAAAGCAAGGTGTTTGGGTTGGATTTTGTAGTCTCTGTCCTTTGGTTGACTTTCTCTCATTTTATTCATTTTAGAGTCTTGTTTATAGTACTGTGGCATTTATTTCATTCTGACTAAATTTCTTCCTTTTGCATCCTTAGCACAAATGGTGACGCACAGAACCTAAAACCCAAAGAGATGTAGTCCATAAGCTGAACTGTTGTCCATGTTCTGTTAACCTCATTGCATATATGTAAATGTATATACTTATATTTTATTTTACATCCTTGAATCCACATATGTTTGGTGCACTTTTTAGTTGTACAGGAGTTGAATCAGTTATTAGTTAGTGGCTAAATGACAGTTCTGAAAAGTGTATATAGACATTATAAATTATCAGACATTATTAAGAACATTAACCTAACATTGAGATACTTGATAAAAAAATTTAATAGAGTTTCTTGATGGGCACACTGCTAGTTGTTGCAGCTAGATCAGTGAGTGAGACCACGGGGGTCGCTGCTCTTGTGGAGCGCGTGACAGTCTGACGGGTTGCAGGTATTCAACTGCTACCACTTCCTGTGCTGCAAAGTTTTGCCTTTTAAAACAAAGACAAAACCAACTTAGTCATGGGAGTCTTGAAAATAGAAAATTAATCTTCACTACTAAGGATAATAAAATTGATTTTAGTCCATTCTTTTTTATTTTTCTTATTTCAGCACAGAAAGTTCATGTTCCCAGTTTAGAATTTATTTTTTATATTTTCAACCAAGTGTCCAGCTCAGAGGCATCTGTCAAAGCTGTGATCTGATGGTTTTTAAATTTACTCAAAAAGATCAGGAAACATTCTGAATCGAAGACAGTCATTTGTAGATTTCTCCTTATATTTATTTCACCTTGGTCATATAACAACTGATGAACTACAGACAAATACCACTTTCTAAACCCAAAGGCATGCTTAAATACTATGTTAACTCCGTGCTTGTGGTTTTGAGTTGTCAGTAATCTCCAGGATGAATATTGTGGACTAGTCGTGTGCAGCCAACACAGCGTCCTCCTGACAGAGGTTCATGTGAGGGAAAAAAGTCAGGCTGGGCTAAAATTACAAGACCAAAGAAGAGCAGAAGCATTGCATTCGATGAAAATGGTGATGGTCTTGTAGTTTTCGTAATAAGCCCTTTTGGAAAATCATTTTTAAAACACTGTGGAAATGCAACTGATCTTGAAATATAATTTTCCCCTTCTTTTGAAGCCTAGAACATTATGAGGATGATAGTCATAACAAATTACTCTATTTTTGGAAAGATTACTTTGTGTGCTGCAGTTCTGTACCCTCAGCTAGGAGACAGTTCGCTGTTTTTGTGAAGTTATACTTGCCCCGATACACTTACTTAGTAAGCATAAGAGAGGTAAAAAAAGAAATGCAACCAAACGCTCATCATATTAAATCAGAAGTTAAGACTTTTCATCAGCATAATGCCTTTAAAGATTATTATTATAAACCGTGCCCTTTGAAGTGTCTCTCTTTGGAAACAGATTTCTTAGGGCTTGAAAATGAATGAATTCTTACCAGCTGTTTGCTCTAGGAATGGGTTATGAAAAATATAAACATGTGTTAAGAGCCCTCCCTGGCTGGTGTGGCTCAGTGGATTGAGTGCCGGCCTGTGAACCAAAGGGTCGCAGGTTCTATTCCCAGTCAGGGCAAATGCCTGCATTGTAGGCCAGGAGGCAACCATACATTGATATGTCTCTCCCTCTCTTCCTCCCCCACTCTCCTTCTAAAAATAAATACATAAAATCTTTAAAAAACTAAAAATGTGTAAGAAATGTTATCTATTATTAAAATCTGAAATGTGAGGTAAAATAATATACTTGACAAGCCAATATATGATAACTTCTATAAGATAAAGGGAGAATTTAATATTTACTTAAGGTGGGGTTCACATTTTAAGCTCCATTTAAGGAATTGTTTATTTCTTTCACAATTAGAAAATAATATAGTAGTTTAAAGTTTGTAAAAACTATTACATGAATGTATACCCTTCATTCAGTAAAGATCCATTGTAGTTGGTTTATACTTATTAGGAAATTACAAATGCAAGGTGTATAATTAAACTGTACAGATATTGTAAACAGAATATTGACAGAGGTATATCTAAACCATATGAAACTTACTCCTCCATGAATGACAAAAATAATTAGTAAACAATTTCAAAACTGTAAGATGGTGATACATTAGCTTGAGTTGAGATATATTTAACATTTTCAAGCATTTGAAAAATGGCTTTTCTAGTTTTTACTATTCATATTTTAACAAAGATGTTAAAAACATGGAGGGGAATTAGAAGAGAACCTCCTAAATAATTACAGGGGAAATAGGACCTAAAACTGTGGTGAATTTTATATTGAAGTTTTCAGAATATTTCTTTTTAATAATGATTTAAAAATACTACTTTTACATACGTGTATAATACCTTTCTTAGGAATAAATTAACACGAAGGAAAATACCCTTTTTTAGACTGTTTTGGTGTTTCATTCAGAGATTGTGTTCAGTGAAATGCGTTCTCTTGACCCGTGGAATGCAATAACGATTGGGGGTGTTGGCGTTCAGCTTACTAGTGAGCATTCTTGGGGACTCCGGGTTTAGGTGAGGGTGGTGAGAGCAGCTCCATGCTCTGCTTCTTTGTGTTGCCGGAAGTTTCTGTCCTGCCGCTTTTCTAAACTAAATTGTATTATTTGAAAACAAATGGACTCGTTAGGTATTGGAAGAGGAAGATAGCATGATGTAGTTTAATTGCCGTCTTAACTTTTTATTAATTGTATTTATAGATGTATCAGTTTATTGTTGTGAATAACATTACCTCAAAACTAGTAGATGAACAGTAAACATTTATTACTGTTTGTGAGCATGTGGATCAGCTGGTTCTGCTAATCTAGGCCAGATTCAGCTGATTTCATCTGCGATGAAATTTCATCCCTTTCTCATATCTGCAATCCATTGGTTGGCTAGGCTGGGGGCAGGCACATCTAGATTGGTCTCACTGATATGTGTGGTGGTTGGCTGGCTATTGGCTAAGGTGACAGGGTAAGTAGGCCACATGTCTCTCATTATCTAGTAGGCTAGTTCGAATGTGTTCTTGTGGTGGCTGGGAAGGGTTCCAAGAGCATCAAAAGGGCAAGCTCCAGTGTGCGAGCACTTACTGAGCTTCTGCCTGCACCGTTTGCTCACAAACCAGTGACCCAAGTAGATCTCATGACCATGCCCAGAGCCGGCATGGAAAGATACTACCAAAAGAGCATGGGTCCTGGGAGAGGTGGACGACTGAGGCTGCGGCTGCAACAGCACTTAATTTAAATTTTTATATAGTCAGGCACTTGTTTTCCTGTTTGTTGTTTCTTTAATGTTGGAAAAGGAACCCCCTTTGGTGGCCCCTTTTAAACTGAGTTTTTCAGTTCCGGAAAGTTCTGAAATTTCTTTATCTTCTCTCTTTTTTTTTCTGGAAGTTTTATTCATTGTTCACAGTAATTATATTCTATAAAATTACTGTAAACACTGAATCGGTGAATATATACCATAGCTCTTAGGGGAAATACAGGTTAGGTTCTTGAGAGCCTCTGGTCACACATTTTCATCAGCCGATGAAAATATAACCTTGTTTTAGGTTTTGTATTTCTGTTACAGTTCCCTTATTTAACATATGTTGACTCATGATCGACTCCTGGCCAATAGCACTGTAACTGGTGCTTAAATGAAGCTTAGCTAACACAAGTATTTCCAACCTTATAGCACTCATGAACACAAGAGAGCACTTCAGCACTATGCTTAGGGGCCATTTGAAACAATGAAATCACCAAAATAAGCACAAAAATATAAAAAATATGGCAGGTAATGTGTAACCAAACATAGGTATGGCTGCCTGCCACTACAAAAGCCAATATTTGAGAGGCAGGTGCGTGGTTTGTAGATGCTGGCTATCTGGAAAATGGGGGACTCATGTCTCAAAGCCCATCTCTACTTCTCAGTGGAGGCAGAGGATTTTTTATAAGGAGGGAGAGGGAAACAGAACAAAGTGATGAAGGGAGGAGGTTGGAAAGTTTTGTCTCTGCAGACGAGCGTAGTTCATTCCAGTAAGGCAAATGACAGTCTGGTGTGCATCATCCCGGTTTAGTCAGCCTGGTTTCATGTCACCCTGGCCTCATCATGACTCCATGGACGAAGGTCAGCAAATCTCCTGGAGCTGGGGTGCCTGAAGGGTGGGGTCTGTATCTTTTGGAGTTAGTTCTTAGGATACTTACACAAACATGCTGTTCGTCTATAAGCTGTGTATTAGTTAGAGTCAGTACTTGCAGAAACAGTGTTAAAAGAATAGTGGACTGGGTTGCAGTTTCCCACTGTTAGAAGTAGACTGTGAAAAGGACCCTTGTTTCTAGAAGAAGAGCTGGAACAAGGTAGAGAGCATCACCTTGTTGGACCTGACCTGGGAATGTGTGTACTGGGGAACTGAGCATTTTCAGCACTCCGTATATGTCCACAGCTGACTGTGGAAGTGCCTGAAGTATTGATTTTGGGGTCACAAGTAAAAGTTAGTACGCAAGTCTGCGTACATGGGATCTGCAAATACTGTGATGACTGTACTTGGAAACAAATGGCTCTGTCGACTTCTCATCGCTGCTTTTCAGTTTCAGCTCTTTTTATACTTCTGGAGATATTTTTTGAGGAATCTTACATTTTATTTATTGCATTTAAAAATCTATTTCTTATTGCCCATGTTGTAGCTTTAAATGCAGGCACCACTGGGATCACTTTTTGTACAGCCTTTTCTCAGACTGTGTAGACTTTGTGACTGTCTGGTTTATTTTCATATGTATCGCTACCCTTTTAGGGTTCAATGAGAATGTTGTGTACATTTCCCAAAGTGTTTTCCTGTTTTTTTTTTTGTAGTAATGTTTCTGTAGAACATCTTTTTTGTAATTATTTAATTATTACCATTTAAAAATATATCTAATGATTATTCTGGATTGTTTTTATACATATTTTTAACATGGAATTCTATGATTGTCCTTTATTGGAATTGAAATGACTACTGGTAGAATTTGCATGTGTGTGTGTCCTTCAGTATTAAAGTTTTAAATTGGCGGAAGTGTTTACTAGTTTCATTTTGTCAGAACTCTAATAGCCTAAGGCTTGTGAGGTGCTAAAAGTATCTGGGGAGTTTTCTTTAGTATGGAATAGTTGCTTTTCCACATTTAGTGTGGGTGTCAGTTTGCTGGCCTATTTCTGCTCTTTTCCTAGCTTGATTGTCTCAAGCAATTTAAAAGAATGATGTTTGAAAAGGAAACAGGTTTAATTTAAAACAATTTTTAAAGCACCTATTATAAGTACATTGTTTCCTCGATGGTGTAAATAAATAGTTCCTTTTCTCTAAAGGGAATAGTTGGCTTAAAATCATCTATTTTTGTTTCTTCCCTGTCCCTGAATGTATTATTCTCTTTCCTTTGCCCCTTTTAGTCTGCCTAAGATTTAGAAATGAGGTAACTATCTTTAGCAGTGTGGTTTGAAGAAGGGCAAATGGCTTCTATATTAGGCATTGGGAACTTCTCCTGTGTGTAAAGAACATAAATTTTGGAGCACTAATTTGTGTCACCTGTATTTTCTCCTCAGTATACGTATATTTTTTCTTTTACAACACTTTAAAAATGTTTTTTCAGTTTGCCTAGTAAGGTAAGGAAATCAGCAGTGTGGCATCATATGTATTTAGCTTATAGGAAATTTAACTTTATGTACTGGCAAAAGCGAAAACAAGCAGACCCTAAAGTAAATAAGCAAATATAATAATACAACCCTCTCCCTAAACAGACACACAAAATTAACATGTGTCCCAGAGTGTGAAATGACAGGTACCGCTTTGTGTGCCCTTGGTCCGAACTCTGTCAAGTGTCTCTTGTACTGGTTACCTTTACACTGTAATTTGTGCCCTTCTAATATTTAAGGTTTCCCTCCCATAAAACACGACCTCTTAATGCAAGTCAACCAGGTCATCTGATAATTAGCCAGAAATAGAGTGATTTATTTTTAGTGTTGGAGAAGGTAGCAAAATTATGGTATACAGTTTTCTCCATGTATTCTGACTCTAACCCATTTTTCCTATAAGGTATCCCTTTGCTTCAGTATTTTATTGTCTACCGAATACTGCACCAATCACTTGACATACTTTCTTTCACCTAATTTCCACTGAAAGATGGTGTGATTGGTATTGTTAATCCCATTTTACAATCGAAGGAAGTGATAGAAATAGTAAATTGCTTGTCCTGGGTCACATACCTAGTAAGTTACAGTTCTCAGATTTAGCAGTAAGTTGATGTGACCTTATGTGCTCTTTTTACTACATTGGGATTGGAGGTAAAATTGTACTGCAATGATTTACTTAGAGGAGATGACTAATATTAGTTACTGCTTTGTTCAGGGTTTAATTTTAAATGCATCTTATTTAAATACTTTAAGCTTTTTTAAAAAAACTCTTAATCTATGGTAAAACATCTTCCCATCCCTGGTTTTTTAAATCTGTTTTGAGAGCTCAAACTAAATATCCGCTGCCACGGGTTTGGTGGAGGCGTGGCTCTGGGAGCACCAGCTCTCTCACTGGCGTGCACACAGTGCCGCTGTCCTGTTCTGTAGAGGGGTCAGGCTGTGTGTCCCTTCAGGAAAACCGAGGGAGAAACACAACAGTTTTTCTCATCACATGTACTGTACGTGTATTTGCTCAGATTTTAATTTTCTCAGAAATGATTATTGTTTTTTATTGTTTGAGCTACCTGAGTGGTAGATTAAAAAAAAAGCAGCCCCTCTTTTTTTTTTTACCCTAATCTTCTCAAAGAACTACAAATAGATCATTTTATCTGATTTCTTACTAACAAATGGAAAACCTGAACAGGCAGCTCCCCTTCACTAAGGCCCTAATTCAGAAGAACGGGACACTCCCTGAGTGGAGGTGGCTGGAGTGTTTTATTCTCGTCTAGCCTGGTTCGCTGTGAGCAGAAGGTGATTAGCAATTGATGTCAGGGCAGGAAGAGAATCTGATTCGTAGATATACTAACTAAAATAATAATTATTGGAAAATTGGGACATACCCATATTGTACTGCCAAGTGTGATTTTTGAAAGTGTTTCTTATGTCCTATTGGAGCAAACAAGATTTGTATTGTATATTATTACATACATTGGATGTTTTAGCAGTGGTTACAATGTGGTGATTCTTATAGTTGCAGTTATATTATCTCTTTAAAAAACTTGTAAAGGGCTTAAAATTAAACTCTAAAATGTTGTTTTAGGCTAATTTTGGCAGGGCTTGACTTAGTGTATTAGTGACTGATGTATTTTCTAAAACTTGAAGAGTTTTGTTTAGATCCTAATAAATTGATTTTCTAGTATGCATGATATTTTTTATCCTTAGAAATGAACAGGCATTTCGGGAGTGATTTACAAACATGAAAGGAGACGGGAGAACAGGAAGGTCTGTCATTGCTTATGCTCTGAATACTACAGGAAATTCATTGTTGCATCCCCCTTAAGAAATAACAGGAAAAAAAATAGTATGCCAGAATACCTTGTGGGAAATTTTTTAAGAGCAAAAATTTGATAACTATTCTAACTTTTATATTTATATGGTTCATTACATGTAATCTTAGATATCCTGCTTAGGAGCCTGGCCCTGAAAATTTAAGGCATTGAAGAGTAGAAAATGCATGTTTCCTGCAGTCAGGTGAGAGAGAGAGATTGAGAGTGGTACTGAGAGAAGGGGGTGCACACACACAGACATATGTCATCATAACAGTGTACGTGTGTGTGTACATATGCATTTATAATACACATTTATGTACCCTTCATTAATATCACTATCAGTTTCTCATATATAATATATAGCATCATGACATATTTTCATTTGGTTGTGGGTGCCTGTACCCATTACATATATGCATACATACATATATGCATACATACAAAACATGTCTGTATATGGAGGTGAAAAGGGAGAGATTGAACAAAAGAGATACAGGAGAGAGTAAGGGTGCTGAGCCACACATTTCACCTTTTCTTACCAACTCAAGGATGATGCAGATCACCTCACCTTCTGTGTGTAAGAAAGGAGGGAGGAGGAAGTGTGTAGGTAGGGCAAGAAGACAAAAGAGTTGTTGAGTTTTCTATTACGTAGAACCAAATGAGCTTATGGGAAAGTGTTTCCCCACAGTGCAGTTTCTTGGTATCGTTACCTATAGTTTCATCATTTATTAAATAGAGAGTAGGGAGAAGGAATGTGTGTTTTTCATCCTTATGGTATTTTTTAGGTTTGTAATTATGAAACTAAATAATTCACTGCTGCGTCTATTTCTATAATATACTAAATATTTTTCCAATATTTTTTCTTATTTTATCAGGCACCTTCTCTGGAAATGTGTAATTTTACACTTGTGCACATTGAGGACTTTATAACCCTGTCAAAGCTGATGCCTCTGTTTCCTGACAAACAATATGCACTATTCTAACACTAGTAACATAAAAATTGACATGACTTTTGTCAGAGTGAGGTGATATTTTGGGCTCTTGCTGGTTGTTTTGCCAGACATAAATAATTTAGCACCTGAAAAATGCAATTCACATTTTGTAAGTCACAATTTATTCCATTATTTTACATTTACATCTAAAATAATTATTATTCTTATACTTTGGAGTCAATAGATATTTTGACAAAATAAAGTGGAGTGTGCAATTTTAGGAGTATATCAATAGGAAGAAGTCAAAATTATAGTAAGAAAGTAACTATAATTTATGGAACTGTAATTTATGGAGAAATTAAGTCTAGAAACTTCCACAAATCTTAAAAGAATAAATTTAATTTGGAGTTCATAAAATTATACAACAATCATTATGTGACTGTGTTTATAAGAAAGTGGTGAATTCTGGTGGCTGTGCCAGCAGATCCCTTTGCCTGGTTCTCTTTGTTTCCCTTTGGCACTGTTCAGCTCCAGAGAATGCGTATGTATTAGGAAAGATAGCATCTTTGTGGTCACACATAGAGAGCAAAAGAAATGCCCTTATAGTGTGGTCTTTCTCCTCATTTCTATGAATATTTTCTTCCTTCATTTGAAAAAAACAGATTTCTTTCATATGTGTAATATGCTTATTTGTATTTAATGTCAAACCTTATCGGTATTCATAGTCTTCACTGTGAGACAGGAACTTTAAAATGAAATGCCTTTGATTTGTCTTCCTCCCGATTTTTATCAAAAGTGAAGGGGCAGTGATGATGAGGAAGAAAGCTGACGTTTACTCACTGGCTGCCACGTGCAAGTCACTGTGCTGTGTGCGTTGTGTCCGTGTTTACCTCACTCTCACAGTAGTCCTGGGAGGTTATCATCTCTTTTACAGATGAGAGGATTCAAGTTTCGCTGGTGGTAGTTGAAGGAGGTCTTTCTTCTAGGCCCATTGTTCTCTCCCTCCATAAATATGTAGTAAACGCTTGTGTATTTCTTTTGCCTAATGCCAGCCAGATGCCAGGAGACAGAGAAGCTACCGTGAGCGTAGGGTCACAGGGACCTCCCTCAAATGTCAACTCTTAGTTCTCAGCTTTGGTATCAGAAATGTTATCATCGGTAATTTATTTGTTGAGTTCTATTTCTAAGATACTTTGCATTTTATTTTAATGGTTATTACTTTATTTTTTGAAATGGTAATATTTAACATTTTAACAGCATTTTTAACAGCACCAAAGGGTATGTAGCAAAAGGTGTCCTTTCCCAGTATCTGCTGTCCTCCCTGGTGTCAGTCCGTGTCAGCAGTTTCTTCTACATCCTTCTGACGCCGTTTTGGGAATGTACAGATATACTGTGTGTGAATATTTGTGCACACACACATAAACATATACATATTCACATGTGCTTATACATATACTCATTTCTCCTGTTTTAAAGACAGAAGTATCGTATGCTTTCACTGAATAACAAAACTTAGAGTATCCCACCTCAGTACAGTAAAAGTTCCTTAATATATTAAATCGATGTGTTACCATTTATATAACAAGTTCCCCATGGTGACGATTTAAGTGGTTTCTGACCTCTTATTTCAGTCATCTTGTGCATGTGTTCTTGTGCATTTAGACACTGCAACTAAATATGGAACATCCAAGGTTTTTTTTTATTTATTCATTTACTAGTAACAGCTATTGCAGAATATAAGATCTAAGCTACAGGCAATGTTTCTATTTTTAAAAATTCTCATTAAATTACACATAAACATAGCTTAAAGAGTCATATAGTTCTAAATGCTAAAAGGCTTGTTATGAAAAACAGCATTCACTGATTTTTTTCCTTGCTCCTGCCTTTTTTGCTCCCCTCCCAATAGCAACAACTTCCAACTTCCCAAATTAATATCTATACCTATACTTTTAAATAACAGACTTAAAAGGCTCCTACTTCTTGATTTTTTTCAGATTTTTAAAATTCTTACTTCCAGGCCACACTCTATTTTCCCAGCATAGTTTTATAATATATTTGATTAGATCAGCATTCAATGTTTACATTTTGATGATTATGTTAAAAGCAATTGACACCTGAATTGTAATACACTATGATTAACTTTCCCTTCTTGAAAACTTTTTGTTTATCTTGAAGCGAATATTATGTTATGTGTATTTTACTCATTGTGATTTTTTCATGCAGCTTTTTAAAAAACTTTTGTGAATTCATATATGTTTGATCTTAATTGATTGAATTCTTGGGCCTTGATTGAGAATTCTGTCTCCCACAGGGGTTTTGTGCTTGCTTCTGTTGGGGACTGGGGGTATCAGCTGTCTCGGTAGTATAGCAGTACAGTTTCAGGGTTTCTATTTTGTGATTGCCTAGTAACTAATTATTTTCATTTGGTGCCACCCCAGGACCAAATCATATTTGTGTTTCTGATTGAAGAGCCTATATTGGTCTTTGTTCTGATACTATTAGGAATGCCTCCCATTTAAAAATTAAGGTTTAGTTCAGTTTCTCTCTCTTTTTAAAAAGATTTTATTTATTTTTAGAGAGAGGGGAAGGGAGGGAGAGAGAAGGAGAGGAACACTGATGTGAGATAAACATTGATCGGTTGCCTCGTACACAGGCCCCAGCAGAGGACCTGGCCCACATCCCAGGCCCTGACCAGGAATCAGACTAACGACCTCTTGCTTTATGGGATGATGCCCAAGCAACTGAGCTATGCTGGTCAGGACTCAGTTTCTCTTTTGCTTTTCTTGTTATTTTGTTTTGGTTCTTCAGTAATTTTCCTTACTTCCTATAAGCCAAGCAATACTGTAAACATCAAGCTGTGTGTGTGATCTGGTTATGTTTTCACTGGAAGCCCTTGTAAGCATGCGGTGGTGCTGACACCAATGTCCTGGGGCCTGTGTTTGACTGCTGTGCTAGGACTCTAAGCATCCCTTCAGTGTTCGGTGTTTGGGTGTGGAGAATTTCCTGAGTTAGTTTTGATGAAATGCTTCCCTGTTATTTGGATAATAAAATCTATTGTCTACCCTCTGTAGTACCTGTTAGTTGGATCATTGATCCACTACATTGATTGTCTTACAGTATCTTTTTCTGGTTCCTTTATTTTCCCTCCCCTTTCTGGTTGATATTCTTATTTTTCAACTCTCGTATTGATTGTTTTCATATTTATTATTATGTTTTGAACTCCCAAGAGCTTTTATTTCTTTGAGATGTTCATATTATTTTCTATCCTTGTATAATCTGCTTATTCTAAGAAGCTTTTTTCCCCCTACCATTGTATTTCAGCCTTGGTTTTCCATTTAGAGGCTTCTTTTAAATGGCTGGTGATCTATAGCTATCTCTTTTTTAGGAGGAGGCCAGAAGAGGTTGATTGGAAGCTCTCCTGGTGAATGGGACAAGCTGTAGGGTAGGTTTCATTGTAAGGTTTTCTGACAAGGCTATTGATTGTTAACCCTTTCTCACTACCTGTACCTTTAGGCAGGCCTGGATTCATAGGCACACAACTTGTGCATTGGCATAGGACGATGCTGTGATTACAGGGGCATGATGCTTGGTTTAATGATCTGCTGTTGCCATCTTAAAATTGTTAATTTTTGAGCAAGGACCCCACATTTCTGTTTCATAATGAGGTCCACAAATTTTGTAGCTGGACCTATATTTTTTTCTAGATTATATTTCATTCCTATAAATAGCCAATTTAAGTTCCTGCCTGGTAAGGATAATTCAGACTAAATAGGGAGATTTCTGGGGCTTAAAGATTCCTTTATTCTTCTACTTCCTATATGTTTAGGGGCAGTCTCATGTTTGGGTAACAGCTCTGCAAAATGGTGGAAGGGATCTGGACATAGCTTCCCTGCCTGGGAAGCAGCTCAGTTGGTTAGAGCATTGTCTCAATATGTCAAGATTGCCCTGGGTTTAGTCCCTACCCAGGGTTCAGTCTCTGGTCAGGGCACATAGAAGAATAAACCAATGAATGCATAACTGAAGTAGAACAACAAATCAGTGTTTCTCTCTCTCTCTCTACCCCCTTTCTCTCTCTCAAATACATTAATAAAAATTAAAAAATAAATACATGGAGATGTTCTGTCATTTCTTCTGTTTTTAGCATTCTCTTTACCTTCATTTTCAGAGTACTTGGTGCTGCTGAATCAAGAATGTTGGTAGTTTCTGAAGTATTATTGAATTACTTAACTTTTCATATTGCTGCTTTAACATTCAGCTTTCTTGGTTTTCCTATTTCAGCTAGCACACATTCATCTGCTTTCTATTTTTTGTTTTTTGAACTCTTTGACTCTTTGCCTTTATGGCTTTGTGTTATTACAAACAAAACAAATACCAAAATCAAAGCAAAATCAGAAAACCAAAACTTTTTTTAGGTATTTTAGTTGCATTTTGGGTGGCAGCAACAGTAAATATCTAGGTATAATTTGCCATCTCTTGTAAAGATCTGTTGTTGCTACTATGCTGATGATGACTGAGATCTGTATTAAGTTACCAATGTTTTGCGTAGGAGAGAAAGGCTACCTTATGATATCATTAAGAGAAATATCTAATTGTGTCAATATACTGGGTGGCCTGGGATCAGATAAAAGTTGAAGCACTCGAGGTTTATTGGTGAGTAAAGAAAGAAATCCTTTCAAAGGCAACATTGGAAGAGTACTGTAATAGAATCTTAGGGCTGTTATAAAATACTTATGCATACTTGCGTTAAGATAAATTTATTCTCTCGAAGTTCTGGAGGTCAGAAGCCATGTAGTCTTTCCTTGCCTCTTTCAGTTTCCAATGGTGCCTGATATTCCCTGCTTCTGGCAGCATAACTCCATTTTCTTCTTCTACCTCTACATGGCCTTTTCTCTGTATTTGACAATAGATCTCCTGGGAACCAGTCAACACCTAATGATGAAAATCTGAAAGCTTTTCCTCTAAGATCAGGAGCAAGGATGTTCACTCTCACCCCTTATATTCAACATAGTATTGGAAGTCCTAGTCAGAGCAATTAGGCAAGAAAAAGAAATAAAAGGCATACAAATTGGAAAGGAAATAGTAAAATTTTCACTGTTGTTATCTGACATGATAGTATATACAAAAAACCCTTAAGACTCCACCAGAAAACTGTACATCTAATAAATGAATTCAGTCAAATTATTGAATACACAATTAATATACAAAAATCTGTTCTATTTCTTTATATTAATAATGAACTATAAGATAAAGAAATTAAGGAATAATCTCATTTACAGTTGCATCAAAAAGAATAAAATACCTAAGAGTAAATTTACCCAATGAGGTGAAAGACCTGTATACTGAAAACTGTAAGACATTAATGAAAGAAATTGAAGAAGGCACAAATAAATGGAAAGATATTTCATGCTTATTGATCGGAAGAATTAATATTGTTAAAATGTCCACATAGCCAAAGCAATCTACAGATTCAGTGCATTCTCTTTTAAAATACTAATGACATTTTTTTCAAAACTAGAACACATAATCCTAAAATTTATATGGAACCACAAAAGACCACAAATGGCCAAAACATCTTTGAGAAACAACAAAGTTGGATGTGTCATGCTTCCTGATTTCAAACTATACAAAAACAGATACATAGATCAGTGGAAGAGAATAAAGAGCACAGAAATAAACCTATGCATATATGGTAAATTACTTTACAACAAAGACACTAAGAATATACAATGGGGAAAGGATATCCTCTTGAACAAGGAGTATTGGGGAAATTGGATAACCACATGCAAAAAATTGAAAATGGACTAGTCCCTTAAACAATATACAAAAATTAACTTAGATTCGAATGTAAAAACTGAAAGCATACAACACATAGAAGAAAACATAGGTGGTAAGCTTTTTACATCAGTCTTGGCTGTGATATTTTGGATCTGACACCAAAAGCAATGGCAATAAAAGCAAAAATAAACAAATAGGACTACATTAAACTAAAACCATCAACAAGACAAAAAGTCACTCTACTAAATGGAAGGAGATATTTACAAATGATATATTCCATAGGGGATTAGTATCCAAAATATATAAATAATTCATACAGCTCAACAACAACAAAAAACAATTCAATTAAAAAGCAGGCAGAGGATCTGAATAGACATTTCTCTAAAGAGGACATATAGGTGACGAACAGACACATGAAATGATGCTCATCATCACTAACCATCAGGAAAATGTCAGTCAAAACCACAGTGACATATTCCCAGCTGTCAGGAGGCTATTATCAAAAAGGCAACAAAGAGCTATTGTTGGTGAGGATATGGAGAAAAGTAAACCCTTCTGCACTGGTAGGATTTTAAATTACTGTAGCCAGTATGGGAAACAGTATGGAGATTTCCCCCAAAATTAAAAATATAACTACCCTATGACTCATCAATTCCACTTCTGGGTATTTATCCAAAGAAAACAAAGACAATAATTCCCAAAGACACCTTGCACTCCTATGCTCATTGCAGTTGTGTCTACAATAGTCAAGGTTTGGGAGCAACGCAGGTGTTCACTGATAGGTGAATAATAAGGAAAATATGACATATATAATGTAATATTACTTGGCCATAAAAAAGAATGGCGTCTTGCCATTTGTGATGACAAAGAAGAACCTAGAGCAGTGATTTCCAACCTTTTTCATCTCATGACACATATAAACTAATTACTGAAATCTGTGGCACAACAGAAAATATGTTTTTCGCCTGTCTGACAAAAGATGGATATAATTTTTTTTTTTAAGATTTTATTTTATTTATTTTTAGAGAGGGAAGGGAGAGGGAGAGAGAGAGAGAGAAACATCAATGTGCGGTTGCTGAGGGACATGGCCTGCAACCTAGGCATGTGCCCTGACTGGGAATCGAACCTGCGATGCCTGGTTTGCAGCCCGCACTCAATTCACTGAGCTACACCAGCCAGGGCAAGATGGATATAATTTTGATTCATTCACACTTGATGGCTATTGTTGTGTTGGCTGTTGTCATTTTTAATTGAACGGTCTATGGGCAAAGAGGTCAGAGTCCCTGACTTAACAGTCAGGTACTGCATGTTTTAAAGATTCTTGCAGTACATGGTCGAAAATCGCTGACCTAGAGAGTATTATATTAAGTGAAGTAAATTGGACAGAGAAAGGCAAATACTATATGATTTCATTTAAATGTGAGATTTAAAAAACAATACCAATGTACAAACAAAACAGAACAGGAACAAGCTCATAGATACAGAGAACAGACTGACAGTTGCCAGAGGAGAGAGGTGTAGGGGATAGATGGAAAAGGGGAAGGAGATGAAGAAGAACAAATCTGCAAGTATAAAATAAGTCATAGAGATGTAATGTACAGTATAGGGAATATGGTCAATATCGTAATAACTATGTATGTTGACAGATGGTTACTAGACTTACTGTGGTGATCACTTTGTAAGATATATAAGTGTTAAATCACTGTGTTGTACACCTGAAACTAATATAACATTTTATGACAAGTATAATTAAAAATACATTAAAAAATTAACAATATAAAACAATAAATTAGGATAAGAACCAAATACATATGTTCTTATTAATTTATTGATGTTTATGGGGTTAAAATATATTTCATTGACAAATATATCAAGGGGAAATTTTCACAGTTGGTTATGGAATTTTAATGATATAGCATGAAATGGAATACCAACTAATGAAAAGCTCAGACATTTTTTCAATGAAGACATATGGATGGCCAACAGGAACATGAAAAGATGCTCAATATCACTAACCATGAGGGAAATGCAAGTTTAAAGCCCAATAAACTGTTACCTCACACCTGTTAGTATGGCTATCATCAAAAAGACAGTAAATAACAAGTGTTGTTGAGGATGTGGAGAAAGGGAAACACTTATGCCCTGTTGGTGGGCATGGAAATTGCCTTAGTCACTAAGGAAATCATTATGGAGGTTCCTCAAAAGATTAAAAATAAGCTTACCAAATGATTCAACAGTTTCTCCTTTCGCTATTTATTCAAAGAAAATTAAATTGCTAACTTGAATAGATACATGCACCCCATGTTCATTGCAGCATTGTTTATTGTAGTCAAGATATGGAAGCAACCTAAGTGTCCAGCAGTGGGTGAATAGATGAAGAAATTGAGGGTGTGTGTGTACGTGTACATACTGTGGAATCCTATTCAGCCATAAAAACTATCTTGCTATTTATGAGAACATGGATGGACCTTGAGGCATTATGTGAAGTGAAATAAGTCAGACAGAGAAAGAAAAATACCATATAGTTTAACTTATGTGTGGAATATAAAAAAGAAAAAAAACACAAAAAACAAAACAAGCTCATAGATACCAAAAACAGATTGATGGTTTCCAGAGGTGGGGGTTGAAGGCGGACAAAATGGGAAAAGGAGGTCAACAAGTGCAAACTCCTTGTATCTATATAAAACAAATAATTTCTGGGGGTGTAACATACAGCATGTTGACTATAGTTAATAGTACTGTTGCTAAGAGAGAAATTTTTTAATTTAATCTTTACTGTATTTTTTCCATTACCATTCAGTCCTTTTACGCTCCCCCGCCCCAGCAGTCACTACTCTATTGTCCATGTGCATAAGTCCTTTTTTAAGAGAGTAAATTTTTTAAATTTGTTTTTTAGTTATAGTTGACATACAATGTTATATTAATTTCTGGTGTATTACATAGTGATTAGACATTTATATACCTTACAAAATGATCACTCCTGTAAGTCTATTCCCATCCAGTGCAATTTGTAGTCATTACAATATTATTGACTAGATTCCCTGTCCTGTCTTTATATCCTATCATCCCATGACTATTTTAATAACTGGCTCTTTGTACTTAATCATTTCACGTTTTTGGCCCATTCTCTTAACCCCATCCTACGTGTTGACCATCAGTCTGTTCCTTATATATGTGAGTTTGTTTCTGTTGTGTCTGGTTTTTTAGATTTCACATCTAAGTGAAATCATGCAATAGTTGTCTTTCTCTGTGTGACTTAATTCACTTAGCATAATGCATTCTAGGTGCAGTCATGTTATTACAAATTGCAAGATTTCAAATATTAAAAATTATCATCACAAGAAAAAATTTCTGGTGGCAAATGTTAACTAGGCTTATTGTGGTGGTAATTTTGCAATATATGCAAATATCAAATCATAACATTGATAACTGAAACACAGGTGTGAATTATACCTCAAAAAAGTAAAATAAAAACAAATCTTGGGTTGGAGGCTTACCCAAAGTCTAAGATGATCGTTTTTCACCGTCCTTAATTATATCTGCAAAGAATCTATTTTTCAAATAAAGTTACATTCATAGGTACTGAAAATTAAGACTAGTACATACCATTTTTAAAGACACCATTGAGTGGGGAGGGAGAAGAGGGTAAAGGGGGACTAAGTGGTGATGGAAGGAGACTTGATAGGGTGGTGAACACACAATGCAGATGATGTATCACAGAATTGTACTCCTGAAACCTATGTAATTTTATTAACCATTGTCACCCCGGTAAATTCAATAAAAATGGAACTCATGATAGTCTTCCCAAATTTCTGCTCTTTCAAAATACAAAATACATTCACCCCATTCCGACAGCCCCAGAAATTTTAACCAATTTCAGCATCAGCTCTAAGTTCAAAATCTCATCTAAATATCATTAGCTAAAAAATCCCAAATGTTATTATCAAAGAAATTATGTAAACCAGATATGAGTGAGATTTTGGATATAGTCCTCTCGGGGGACAAAATTCTCTTCATTGGGGCACCTGTTAAACTAGGAAATGAGTTACCTACCTCTAGAACACAGTGATGGAAAAAGATATGGGGTAGAAATTCCTATTACAAAAGGGAGGAATTTGAAGTAATAAAGGGGGCTACCAGTTCAAAGCAACTTTGAAACGCAAAAGGGAAAAGTCCATTAGGTGTCAAGGCCGAGAAGAATCTTCTGTGGCTTGATGCTCTACCCTGTGAGCCAATGTCCGGTTTGCTGAGCCTCCGAAACTATGGTTCTACCTGGTTGGTATTGGGTCCTGTGTATGCAGCTCATTTGCTTTCTGTGCTCATGATTCTGGCTTGCTCACTGTCTATGCACTCACTGTCACCCTCTGTGCCTGCCAACAGCTGCCTCTGCACACATGACTTGAGCTGCTGCATCTGGGCCCGTGGCTCTAGCCTCTGCACCCAGGGCTCTGCCCCCAGAGTCCCTCCTTTTTCTTCAAGGTTAGTGAATGTTTGCAGACACGTAGCCCTATCAAATTGTTTCCTCCTAGAAGTTCAACAAACAGACTTTCTTTATTTCATTCTATTTTGGTCCTCTTCAGCCCAGGCTTGCAGTATTTTTGCCAGTATAACATTTTCATAAACCTTGTGGATATCCTCTGTAAGTCAAGGTGATTCATGCCCCTAAACAAATTGGGTTCCCACAGGTCTTTTCTGCAGAATTCCTGTTTTTCTTCCTGGCTTCTGCTGAGATGGTTGATTGGATCTGTGAGTCACATACCTTAATCTCTGGAGCAAAAAGTTGTCCAGTCACACCCTTGGTCTCTCAGAGCATGTTTTCACACACACACAAAAAGAATGTTTTTAATTCTAACATCCTTTGTGACCTGGAGAGACTGAGAACCTCCCAAATCATCAAGTTCTGCTTTCATTTTGTTAACATATATTTTTTCAACTTATCTTTTTCTTCTTACATTTTACCATGAGCAGTGAGGAGAAACCAGGCCCCACCTTCAATAGTTTGCTTAGAAATCTCCTCAGCTAAATACGGAAATTCATCACTCATACGTTCTACTTTCTGTCCAGTAGTAGAACACAATTTAGCCAAGTTTTCTAACACTTTATAATAGAGATCACCTATTTTCCAGTTTCTGATAACATCTTTCTCATTTCTTTCTGAGACCTCACCAAAAGGACCTTTAATATTTATATTTTTACTGGTATTCTGGTCATGATGATACATCTATTCTCTAAAACGATAGCTTTCTCCACCATGCTCTGTACTTCCTTCGGAGCCATTACCAGAATCACCTTCACCATCCATATTTCTCCCAGTGGTCTCCTCAAAGCAATCTAGGCTGCTTCTGCCTTGCACCTTAAAATTCTTCCATCTTCTACCACTACTCAATTCCTAAGGTACTTCCACAGTTTGGGGTATTTTTTATAGTAGCACCCATGTTCTCGGCACCAAAAGCTTTTATTAGTTTCCTAAGGTTGCTGTAACAATGTTTTACAATTTTGGAGGCTTAAAACAGCAAAAGTTCATTCTCATACAGCTGTGGAAGTCAGAAGTCTAAAATCAGTAGGTTGCCAGCGCTGTTTTACCAAAAATTCTAGTGGAGAATCTTTCCTTGCTTCTTCCTGCTTCTGCTGGCACCTGGTGTCCTTTGCCTCGTGGCAGCGTATCTTCATTTGCACCTTCACCTTCACAGGGCCTTCCCACCGGTAGCTGTGTCTCAGTCTCACCCTCCTTTCTTTTCTGAGGAAACTCATCTTGGGATATAAGGCCAGTCTAAATCCAGTACGATCTTATCTTTCAATAATTGTGTATGCAAAGACCCTTATTTCAATTAAGGTCACATTTATGGATGTCAGGGGTCAGGATTAGGGATCAGGATTGGACATATTTTGGGGGGCGAAAGGGGTCACAGTTCAATCCATTACAAGCACCAAAGATGAATTTCAGGTATTTAAAAATATGAAGGTAAATTATAATACTGTGGACCAAAACACTTAGAATATAAAGACAAATGACTAAGATATTAAAGAGTGATTTTCATTATTAAGGCATTTTTCTTTTTTTGATCAACATATTAAGTATTTTGAGAAGCTATGCTATTAGAAAATCCCTTTTTGTTATCAGAGTTAAAATACAATCAAACTTTGGAGAGTACACTTAAGTGGGAAAAGTCATAAGAAATTAGAAGAACTTTTTAGAGTTTTTATCTTTATCAATTGAGATAGATTTCAGCATTTATTGTATTCATAAGGCATATGTCTGTTCCTTGATATGCTCAAAGTGGGCAACTTCAAAGTAGGGCTGATTTGTTACAATTATCCTGATACAAGTAGCTGCAGCCCTTTTTATGATCCCAAACTGCTCATCCCTCTTTTCCTCTCTGGTCCCTAGTTCTTCCTCCTTCCTTCCCTCTTTTGCTTATTTTTTTTTCTCCTTTTCATTTCCTTTTACTTTTCCCCTGCTTGATTTGAATTAGTTTTGAGCATCTCTTTCTCTAGGCACTTGGCCTTTGAAGACTTCAACAAAGTTGAAGATAAATAATAATTTCTTTTAAATCTGGCACTGAGTGGAGTTTCTGCCTTTTCTGTTGGAGCAAATAATAAGGTGACATCGAAGTGGCAGTCGGAACAGGTCCAATTCAATCAAGAAATCAGCCAGGAATTTAGTCAGGGTCACACAAGAGGCCAGATTCTCAGGCTGTGCAGAATTTGGCTTTTTTTCTTTAACAGATTGTAGTTGGTAGAGGAGATACTGTGCTAATGAAGAAACATAATGGCGAGAATAATGGCACTTTTGTAAACATACAATCTTCTCTTACGAATTTTACTTGAAGTAGTTGTTTTCATTTGCAGAGTGATGAATTACATGTGGCCTGCTTATTCATTTCTCATTTGTTAACTACTGATTCCTTAAAGTTTTAGTTTAGACGCAGATGTAACATTTTTCATGTCAAAACTCAAAACTTTCATGAGTTTTGTTGGTTAGTATATAGAAGAATCAATTACTTCTGTGCCTGGGTGAACAAATTATGGAATTTTCTCCATGCCTTCATCATTGTTTTGGTTAGGGAGACTTCCAGAAGGAGATTGTTTTGTTGTCTTGTTTTTGACTGAGAAGATTCAGCAATGCTGATAATTTCGGAGTCTGTGTGCTGATGAATTCATGCAGTGTATTAAGGCAGCCATTGATGGAATGGGGCCAGAGTTGAAAATTAATTTCTTGAAAGATTAGGGAAGTATTCAACTGAAGTTTAAGGGTATCTGTTTCAGTATTAAATACAGTTTACTGTGGCAAAAATGCTTTGTTTCCATATGTAATATTACTTTAGACCTTTAGACTGATTCTTACATGCTTGTGTCATTTCTTCTCTCATTTTGTATTTGGTTAAATGTTTGAACTAGTCTGTGAAACTGACTTGAAGATTTTGAAGGATTGTATCATGTATTGTTATTTGTTAGTGATTGTATGGAACACTAGAACAGGGAGGTACATAGAACAGGGAGGTAGAGATTAAATATTAATTCAATGGGAAAAACTTCCTATTGCGTAATGCTGTGTCATGCCAGTGAAAGGTACTTTCTTTCAGAAACCAACTAGACTTGTTGCAGCTGACGAATGTGGGTTCAGTAAGTGATGGAGAGGTGGTGCTTTGTTGTTTTTGTCTTGTTTTGACAAAGGGTACATATAGGATAATTTGATCTTTGTCCTCTGTCATTCATTTACGATTAAGCCACTTTAGTGCATTGGAATCCTCAGATTTTGGTGGGGGGATTTTATACCATTTCTCAGTTAGAACTTTTCAGTGCATTGGTAGGATGTTATTCCTCTATCTTTATTTTGATTTACAGCCCTGCAAAGTTCCTTTTGGAATATCTGGAGGTGTTTATGGCTACCATAGCCAATATAGTTGATTAGTTGTGAAAGGGATATGATCTTGTGGCTTCTCAGAGATTGGTGGTGAGGCGTATATTGGAAACATTTCTCAATCAGACAATATTAACTAATTATGTTCTGCTAATTATGTTCAGTCTAATTATAGGCTTGTCTTGACCAAAGAATTTGGAAAGTGAGAAGCAACTGCATTCAAATAAGTGGGATATAATGGTTGCTTGGTGTTTGAAGTTCCTTCCCTCCCTTCTTTTCTTCTTTGTTTTTTTTTTTCTTTTGAGTACTGTAGTAATTCATTCCTAATGCATAAATCAAATGTTGGCTTTTAACCATCTGTGTTGCAGAGGATCCTGTTACTATGCATGGATTAACTTATTAGCGGTGATTAATATGAGTTCTGTTGTTAACAATGGCCAATAATAATGTAATGTGAATTGAGAAATGTTTATCAGTTTGTGCCTTAAGCTTGGGCTTTAAACATTTTTTTGTGTGTATAAATATTGATTCCAGTATCTGAATTGAGTGTTGTCATCAATATACTAATGATGCCTACTTTAAAATTTTGCTAAGTTATCATTCTTTTAATGTGAAGGATCTATATTAATTACATGGTTCCTATTTACATATGTGCTTAACAAATATTTTTTCAAAACCAATTATGTTAGGCATATTAAGGGTAATAGACCTGAGTACATTTAATAATTTTGACAAGGTTACTTTATATTATTTTTTCAGACCAATATTTCTGGTTGGCAGTAGTGAATTGATGAATGACTATTTCAAGTTTTGTCAAGAGTGACCACTTCGTGTCTTGCTTTTATTGAAAGATATGACTTATGACATGTGATTCTGTGTGTTAATGGATTTTATGTAGAAAATGAATCTGTTGATGAGGAGTTGGGGAGTATACTCAAATAGTTTAGTCTTTGGATATTTCTTACCGAGCACCGGGCTGGCTACCAGGAGATTCAGGCTTCATCTGCCCTTACTGAACCCAGTGACCCTCAACAGTCTCCTTGACCTCGCTAGGCTCAGTTTTCTCACTTATAAAGTGAATATATTGAAATAGCTTACCTTTAAAGTCTCTTTTTATTTAAAAAGTTTGTAGTTTTATTTAAGCTGAGGGCATTTGCATGAATCTTTATAGTGATGATTTTGGGTTTGACATTTTGAAAGAAAGCTATCATTGTGGTCAAACTTGGTTTTGACTACTTTGTAGATAGGTTGAAAATTTTGGGCTCTATATTTTTGAAATAAAAATTTCAGGCTATGTATGATTTTTGGTTATTCTTGTTTTTTGGGGGGCAGTAACTGGGCAGCCTGGTGTGTTACAATGTGGTTACTGATTGCGATCAGTAACTTTGAAGTAAGCAAAGGGGGATTAATAAATCAAGTTTTAGTATACTATATCATAGAATAGTGCTAGAAACATTGGTAGAGTTTTCTTAGAAATGATTTCATCTCCCTCATTTAATAGATAAAGAAACATGGCCAAAAATATTTGTTAATTTATATTGACAATTATAAATTACATTGAGAACATTGACCATAATCACATTCATTAACTCAACAAACATGTATGTGAACCTATTAAGTAGCCTCATTTTTGAAGACTAGGTTTTAAATGCACTTCTAACATTCTTATTATGATGTTAGATAGTTGTCTCTTTGATGAAGATTGAAACATCTCTTTCTTTCCAAATATGTTTGGCCTCCAAATCCTGTTCATTCTTACTTCTTTATTCAGTCATTGTATGTTGAGCTGACATTATACACAAGGCAGTATTTGAGGTACTTGTATTCAATGTCAAGTAGATTTTCAGCTTCCCAAGTGGGAAGTTAATGTTCACCTTTGAAATCTCTCTAGTGTCTGCTTTCCCAAGTGCCATAGTGTTAGAGAGTACCGTCATTCTCTTTCCATCATTGTAGTAACAGGGAAGATAGGCTGTGGACAATAAATACAAAATAACAAGTAGTGATAGGTGCTGTGAATAAAAATAAAGCATGATTAGTTGTTAAAGATTACCTTCCCGAGGTATTCATCTCGGCTGAGGATGTTCATTAAAACACGCATAATGCGCAGAACCTAGCATGATTCTGTGGGGACATAGAGAACATGGCCACCCCCTCTAGTGGGGAGCGCCCTGTTCCTCTACCCAAGCGGGTTTTTATTGAGAAAGTAGACTTAGTTTGTGGATTCACAGTCTGGCAGAAAGGATCAAAAGGAACAGAAAGGATCAAAAGGAAAGATGCTAACAGAATCCCTGCTGTGATTCTGGGCAGAGATTGGAGTTTTATCATATGAAAGGACTACATGGCTCAAAGGGCTAGTTTTGGTTTCCTGTCTGTGCCTTCAAATTCTAAGTTAATAACATCCTCCAGCAAACAGATCTCACAGGATCTTGCATATTCTATGTCCCAGGCCTGATTACCCCAGGGGTCTACCGTCTCTGGTCTGAACTGCCCCTTTGGCTATTTGCTTAGCCCTGAGAAGGGCAGGAGACAAAGGCAGCCAGGAGATTTGGATTTCTCACATCTAAATACAAAGACTCAGGCTAAGAGGGGCAGGGGTTGATGTCAATCACCCCTGCGTTTCCACAGCTCTTTCATTTCCACAGCCCCGTGAGTCTCATCCCAGAGGCCTTTACGTGATCAGAACCTGTCTTAGGTTGTTCCTTCCTTGAGGAATCTTACCTGTCATTGGTTAACTGATCAAGCATTAAAGGCCAAGCACCGAACAGGTAGCGTTCATGCCAGGGGAATAATTTTTGTCTTCTTAGTGGCTCCTGGTCTAGAGGTCTCTCACTCAGCCTAAGTCACAGGGGGTCACAGCTTCCTGAGACCAGGCAGGGTGGTCCCCAACAATTAGTAGAAAATGATGAGCGTGTCCTATTTTATTTAGGGTGGGTGAGGGAACGTCTCTCTGATATGATGATTTCTGAGCAGTATCTGGAGGAAATGGCTGTGATATCTGGGGCAGAGAGTATGAGTCCCAAGAATTGCCTAAGATGTTAATATAGAAACAAAATGTCAAAATACCTATTCCTATTACTTTTTTTAATCTTGAAAGGTAAGAGAAAAAGCTATGTGATTATTTAGCACATGGATTGATGCTTTTGCCTTTCCTAAGTCCTTATATGAGACCAGTGGCATACCATCTGTGAAATAACCTGACCTGAGTGGGAGTTCCAGAGTGATGAGTTAGTAGGGAGGCCCTGAGTCGTTTCCTTGTTTTTAGTGTAAAATAATGCATGAGCTTGCTTAACTGGGTAATTGAATTTTGCTGGCATATTATGTAGTTTTTATTAGAACAGCTTTCACAGAAATGGAAAATGACTTTAAAAAGAATGCTGCTATGAGCCATAGATTGATAATCATACCAATAAAAATCAGTGTTATAAAAAGTTCCTCTAGTGGTTCTTTATTGTCCAGGGCTGTCCAACCCGTGGCCTGTGGGCTGCATGTGGCCTAGGATGGTTATGAATGTGGCCCAGTACAAAATCGTAAATTTACTTAAACCATTACGAGATTTTTTGTGTTGCAATGTATTTAATGTGTGGCCCAAAACGACTTTTCTACCAGTGTGGCCCAGAGATGCCAAAAGATTGGATACCCCTGGAACTTTAGGCAATTTGGGAAAATAATGGCTTAGCTACAATAAGATATATTAGGGATATAGCAGAAAGGGAAATTAGATGACATGATGAAACAGAACCTGTTGCATCAGTAAGGTATAATAAGCGAGGAAGTTGAAGAACAAGTAAGTGTAGCAGTATATGAATGAGATAATTCACATTATCTTTTATCTTTAATATGTTAAAGTTTAATGTTCTCTCAAAGGTCATTGGAGTGATGGTACAGTCTTTCCCTGCAGTCATTCAGGCTCCTTGGCTGGCAGAGGCTGTGCTGTTTGCCACACATGGCTTTCATTGTCCTCCTGGGCATTGACACCCAGCAAGCAAATGGAGGAAGAAAGGAAATGCATGGAGAACGGTGTGGGTGGCTTTGTGCTTCAGCCCCTAAATGGTGTGTGTCGCTTCCCCAACCTGACATTCCTGAAGTGAATCCCAGCTGGTCGAGAGGCATTACCCTGTTTATATACAGCTAGATTCAGTTTGCTAATATTTTAGTTTTTATATTTTTAAGAGAGATTGATTCCTAATTTTACTTTTTAAAGATACTTTTTTTAAATCTTAGTATAAGGGATATGCTGCCCTAGAGGAATATGTGGGGCAATAGTCTCTCTGTTCCTAGTCTCTGGAGGAATATGTTAGATTTCTGTTACGTCTTCCTGAAATGTTTCTTAAAATTTACTTAAGACGTGGGCTTAGAGATTCCTTGGTCAGCGTTTTTTTTTTTTAAATATAGCTTCAATTTCTTGAAAACATACAGAACTACTCAGTTTTTTATCATATCTTTCAGTTTTCCTAAGTTGTGTTTTTTTCTAGGAGTTCTTTTATTTCATCTAAAAAATCATTTTTACTGATACAATATTTTATAATATCTGATTGCTTTTAGAAATATCTGTAGGTTATATAATATTCTGAATTCATGTATGATATTAAAATTTGTTCTATATTTTTTATCATTATCATCTTACTATATTTCATTTTTTGATATGTCTATTTGATATTTTTACTATGTTCCATGTCTTTTTAAAGTTGTTTTGGTATTTTCCATCATTTTTTTCTCTTTTTGCTATAGTCTGTACTTTCTTCCAGTATTTTTTAGTTCTCTAATATTGCTTTCTGCTCCATTTAATCTACTGTTTACCTCATCTATTGAGTTGTTAACAGCACATATTTCTCAGTTACAAAATTTTTATTTTAGGAATTCCAGTTTTCTGAATGACGGTCTCTATCCTATCTAATTTTTAATATTTTCCCCAAACACATTAATCACACATATTTTAACGTCCTTGGTAACTAATAACTGAATCACTGATGGGCCATTTTCTTTTCTGTTCTTTTTTTCTTGGTGTCTTCTATTGTTTTCTCTGATAATGTTGTATTGAAAGATCTATATACCTTGCATTTTGAAAAATTGAAAAGGCTCTGTGGAATGTTAACATTGTCCAAAAAGAGTTCATCCTTTTTCTATCCTAAGAAGAAAAAATGGGAAGTTGATCACCATAATCCAGTGGTTCTCAAACTTATGTATTAAAATGTCAGTATATATGTGTAAACCAAAATTAATTTTAGACTGTAAGAAAGAATAGAAAGCATTTATTTGAGCAAAAGGAGCTACAGCCCGGGACACACAGATTCAAGCAGAAAATTCAGGTAGCATCCCCAGACAAAGGAGAAGCTGCCTTTTTTGTTTTAAGATTTTATTTATTTATTTTTAGAGAGAGGGTAAGGGAGGGAAAAGAGAGGGAGAGAAACATCGGAAAGAGAGGAATACTGATGGGCTACTTCCTGTATGTGCCCCAGCCAGGAACTGAACCTACAACCCAGCCTTGCGCTCTGACCGGGAATCAAACCAGTGGCCCTTGACTTTGCTTTGTGTGAGGAAGCCCAACCAACGGAGCCATGCTAGTCAGGGCAGGACCACATTTTGTAGCTAGAGTTCTCATCCAAGTTTCCAGTTAGGTCTGTTTTATGTAAATTAGGTATCCAAATTGTGTGGCTCTGACTGGTTGGGGCAGTTCTCAGTCTTTTGGTAGAAAGGTGAAACCAGGATTTCCCTGCATTGGTGGTGAAACCAGGATTTCCCTGCATTGGTGTCTCGAGCGTACATTTGTGATACCGTCTTTTTTATAAGTCAGCCAGGCAACCGCTTGACTAGCTGCCTGCTGAGCAGCCTGGCACCAAGGAAGAGACAAGAGTCACACACAGTAATTGTGCTGTTCACTCAGCTTTTACTGAGTGCAGGTTCACTGAAAATAGAACATCAACGTATGTTAATATCCTACCCACACTCTAACAATCTAAGAGAATTGCTCCATACACACAGCAGTCATTGGTGGATTACAAACCTGAGTCCCAGAGTCTCAGGCTGCAGGTCCAGGAGACAGCATGTTGGGCAAGGGAGGGGTCAGCATCTTTCAAGGAAGGACCTCTGGAGCCAGGTGGGCAGAAGAGCAGGTGAAGTTCTCAGTCCTGCAGGGCAGAGCTGCCAGCGGCCGATGCCAAGGGAGATCAGGGGGCATGGAGCAGCACTGTGGTGTGTGGAGCTTGGCTCTCAGCAGTGGTCTGGAGCCTGCCTCAGTTATACCTTGAAAGTGGTGCACTCCAGCCTTCTGGGGCTTTTTGATAAGTGTCCTGGCACTCCTGATGGAAAGTGGGGAATTTCCCAAGGAGCCTGTCTGTGGGTGGTCCTGCTCTGCAGACATGGCTTTTCTGATCACATGTGCAGATATCTTAGTTGTGTCTTCTTTCCAAATGTGTCTGTTCTGACTTAGGTGGTTTTACTCTTGAACCAAAGTGTCATGGCTGACTAACAGCCATCTTGGTTGACATGAGCGACTTCGCTTTGTTTTATATACATTGTTCTATCTTGATTGGACCAATGCCATTTTATTGGTCCTGCTCTCCACAGTTCACATAAACAAGCAGTGCAGGAAGCTCACAGTTTAGCCTGAGGTTCCTCCAGGTATACAGAATGTATGAGGAGCCCCTGTCAGCACATGGCTGCTAGGCTGTTACTGTTCATAAAATTGGGTCCTCCAGTGATCATGAGGAGTCTATCTCAGGAGATAAATTCCTTCTCATGATTCGCATCAAGTGAATCATTCTTCTAGGGGTCCACATGTGTAGTACTGGAGAAGTAATGAAAAGATTTAAAGACAAAGGTTTGTTGAAGTAATACAAGGTCTTCTGCCTCTAGATCCAGGGCCAGAATTGCCACATGCCCAAAGGGATAACACCATTGCCTTATGTGATCTTGCCTCTCAGCTGAGAGGTTTTCGTTTTCAGTTATCCCTTTCATTTTTAATTGCCACAGCCCTCCCTAATGCTTTTTAAACAGAACTTTTTTAAAGAATAGCTTTTTACTCTTTAGCTGCAGCACTGATGGGTCACAAACCACTCACTTATTAATGTCTACAAAAGTCAGTAGTTTTATTATTTTGTAAATGAAAGAACAAATTATTATTTAGTTTCTTTTTTTTTTTTCAGGAAAAACATAAACAAGAATTGGAAGACATGAGGAAAGCTGGTCATGAAGCCCTCAGCATTATTGTGGATGAATATAAGGTAGAGGATTGAGAGTTTTTTAGACTTTGATAAACTTTAGTAAATAATTTTAACATAGGCATAAGCAAATATACACAAATTTTGGAATTCTAGTGTAGTCTTAATTTTGGTATAGAATTCCTTTCAATTGATTTATAGTGTTCATTGGAAGCCTACTTAGTAATGCTGGATGTTGCTCTGCATTTGAGAAGTTATACAATATTTGAGAATACAGGATTGGCAGCTGAAAATTCAAAAACAAAATATTTATAGAATTAATTGCTGGATTATATTATGGCTCCATTTCTCATAGAAAAAGAAAGATATGGTACATACCTGAAAAATATTGTTATACTTTTATTCTTAAATATTTTAAGTAGATTTCAGTATTTTTAAGTAATGGTACAAATTGTGATAAATGTCAACATGAGTGATACATAGTACAATTCTTTTGATTCTATGCCTGTATAAGCTTAATCATTTATTCTTTTAATGATTTTATTTGTTTATTTTTAGACAGAGGGGAAGGGAGGGAGAGAGAGAGGGAAACATCAATGTGTGGTTGCCTCTTGCATGCCCCCTACTGGGGACCTGGCCCACAACCCAGGCATGTGCCCTGACTGGGAATAGAAATGGCGACCCTTTGGCTCTCAGGCCGGTGCTCAAGCCACAGAGCCATAGCAGCCAGGGCAAAACTTAATCATTAGCAAATTTAGTGTTTAATGACAACATTTTCCCTAACATTTCATGTTAGATTTTTTTTCACACAAGAGGCATACATTCTTGTTGAAATCAAACAATTCCCAGAGGTAACGACTGTTAGCTGTTTGATGTGCATTTTGTAAAAGTTTTCTTTTTCTCTCTCTGTAGGTACAGATATAAATATAGATATCTCCACATCATATTATGTAATTTGGATTTGTTTTTACAAAAATGTTTTTCTACTCAATCTGTTCTTTGTTTCTTGCTGTACTTACTCAAATGACTTGGAGATATTTTAATGTCAGTTTATATACACTTATTTTATTTTTGTCACTATTCTATAATATTCCATAGTACATACATACTAGAATTGCTTTACCTGTCAAGATGGGAATTTAGTTTTGTTTTTGATTGTTAATTATTATACTAAATGTTTTCTTAAAAATTCTTTTACCACATGTGGGATATATAAATATTTTGTTGATTAATCTTTATCCCTAGGCTTAATAGACATTAATATCATTTTAGTTAGCTGATAATTTAATGTGAAAAAGATTCCTGTAGCAAGTCATTTGGATAAAAGTACATAAATAAGTATATCCAAAATTACTTCAAGTGAAAAACTTGCCCCCTTTCCATAAAGTAGTCTGGTAGGTAGGTCCTGGGTCATGAAAGGTCATTTTTGCAACTTGGCCCAATAGAGAAACTGGTGCAGTTGTTGAGAAGGCCATTCAGAAAATGTCTGGTTTCACAGCTGTGATTACTGGCTCTTTTTATAATGTGGATTTTTAGTTCTGCTAATATAAACCAGCTTTAGTTATTGAGTTGGGGAAAAGTATAGGATCTGTTTTGAACCATCTTTTTTTCCCTAAGGGTAATGGTGGGTAGAATTAAAATACTGGAATTTATATAATTCTCATGGAATAGTAAGTGATATATTCTTGGATGAATTTTATTTTTTACTTTTTATTTATGAACTTTAAATGAACAATAAGTATTTACATTGTGTATACTTATATATATTTCTGAACAGCTCAGTATTTAATATATTAAACCCTTTTTTGATTGTAGATTCATAAAATTTCCTCTGCTGAAAACATGTTTATTGTATATTACTTTCAACACTGCCAACTAATGTGGTTAAAATCCTATGTGAAAACTTTGTAAATATATTTTGCAATTGTATTTTGAGGAAATTTGGTTGTGAGCTACTTATTTTACCTTCTTTTTGTCTAGTATCATTATTTGTCAGTAATTTAAAAAAAGGATTTAAAAGTATCAAGCATTAGGTATTATGATTTGCTGAAAAGGATTAGGAATTGAATCAGATAGCATACAAAGTTATATTTTATTTGTTGTAATATACTTAAAGCCAGTTAACATGAAAAATACATAAATTCTTCTACAGCAGGGAACTTTGGTGTAAATACATTTCATGTAGCTTTAGATATTGATTTAGTGATGAATTTAACATTTGGTATAATAGTATTACAATACTCTCAGGAGGAGTAATATCTAATATGTTAATTGTCACATGCAATTTTATAATCCAGGTGATCTAAAAACATACTGAGCATCAACTTCATAGTAGTGTGGAAACAATAATGAAAGTAAATCAGGCAGGAAAAATGGGCAGTGTTTCCCTGGTAGATTAGATGTCTATAATTCGTTAATTATGTCCCACTATCGAATTACAAAAAGTTTTTTTCATATTTCCTCTTGCTAAATTCAAACATGAGAAGTTCATTTGATTATTGCTTTATTATGCTTCTCTTTTTTTAAGATAGCAACTTAATTTTTATTAATATATTTTAAAGGTTTGTTTTGTTAAATTATATAAACATTTTGATGGATGATTCGTTAATCATTAGGTAACTCAAAAATAAACCAAAATATACCTTCTAACAACCATTTCTCTGAGAATAGCATCAGTGTGAATATTCTCTTTGCAATTTATTCTTTAATTCAAGAAATACTATTCACATCATTTTTTGTGGCAGAGACTGTTGTAGATACAGCACTGAACAAAACAGACAAGTCCTTGGTCTAATGGGGTATGTATTCTGTACATAGACATCATTGTATGTGCGTGTACCAGAAGTGTATATACATGTGCGGGAAGTAAGGAACCTGAAACCATATCTTTCCTGATACTTAGGTTTTCAGGGCTTTACACTGTTACCTCTCCTACCTGTGCAGGTGTTTACTCAACTAGGCAACTGAGCTAGAGAAATCTGTTACCCTCCAACCACCATTCTTGGTTTCCAGGGATCTGACGTATCCTGGACTAGATGTGATTAGTTTTTTTTCCCCTCCAAGTTGAGTTGAAACATTATCAATGAGTTTGAAAAAGAGATTGCATTAGAAAAGATAGTAAAACATTCCAACTAAGGTAAAACAAAAATACAAAGATACACTATTTTTGCATCAACTTCTGCTTCCAGACATATGAAGTAAACATTTTTTCCTACTCTTCCTACTAAATACAACTAAAAAATAAACCCTGAGCACTAATGTATAAAACAGACATAAGATCTTGACATTTTGACTAATAAAGTGAGACTGCCTCAGGATCTGGGGATCCAAGTAATTACATGACACTGGGCCCCCTGTTTTTTGTTTGTCTGTTTGTTTCTTCATTTGCTCCAGACCAGGTGCTGGAGAAGAGAAAAACCCAACACATGAAATGGGCATGGACAACAAACCCCAAGGAAAGCTTGTTTTCTCTACCCAAAAGACAAGAAAAGCCTCCATCTCAAAAAGGCAGAAAACTGTTTGATAATAACTACTTTAATCCCACCAAACATCACACCATAAACTGCGGCCCCACCCAGCCCTGCCAACAAGACCCAGTTAGAGAACCCAGGCTTCCACCCTCCCTGGGCCATGATGGGGTACCCTTCCTTTTACCCACTGGGGCAGTGTCCAAGAAGGCTGACTGGGAGCTGGGACTTTGGGTCCTACTGGGTGGTAAGTTCCCTCCTGCTTGTGTGTCAGGGTAGGCCATGTGGGAAACCTAAACTTCCACCCATACTGATGGTAATGAGACCCTTTTCCCTTTCCCCATTAGCTATGTATGAATGAATATTTAATAGTCAGGACTTTAATTACAATGTCAGTGGAGGCCATTTGGGGCACAATAAGGCAGCACCCTTATTGCTCCTAGCCAGAGCGATATCGGTGAAGTTCCGATGGGACACTTGAACTTCCAACCATGTCCATCAGTAGTGAGGAGGTCTTTGTTCCCCTTGCCCTGAGTGTCGGTAGAAAATGAGTCAGGAGCCTGGACTTCTACTGTACTGGCCATTTTCCTCTATCCCTGCTGAAGTAGTAGCATATTAGAGGAAATCTACTAACACACAATTTAAAATATGTGGGTTTCATTTGAAAATTACTAACCTTACCAAGAACCAAGAAAATCTCATCATGAGTGAAACAAGACAATGAGCAGAAGCAAACACTGAGTTGACAACAGTGTTGGAATTCTTGCTCAAGGATTAAAAAAATATATTGTTTTTCTGTTACAGTTATCCCAATTTCCCTTGTTGCTCTCCCCTGCCCCACTCCCTCAGTCCATCACCATCCCCCACTCCCACAGTCAGTCTGCACCCATCATAGCAGTGATTTAATGACCAATAATGAAAATGCTAGAAACGAATGAAAAAGTAGAAAATTTCAGTAGAGTAATAGATAATTTAAAGAAGAACCAAATGGACATTTTAGAACTAAAAAATACAATAACCAAAATAAATAGAGTATGAACTCAAAAGCATAATAGAGAAACATTGGAAAGAATTAGTGCATTTGAAAATAGAGTAACAGAGATCATTAAGTTTGAATGATAGAGAGAAAATAGACTGAACACAAATAAACAGGGATTTAAAGATCTTTGAGATTTAAAATTCATGTCGTTATGAATTGAAAAAATATTCAAAGAAATAATGGCTGAAAATTTCCCAAATTTGTCAGAGGAAATGAAAGTACATACTCAAGCAGCCAAGTGAACTCTAGACAAGATAAACAAACAAAAACCCCAAAATATTCCACTCCAAGACTTTTGTGATGGTTAACTTATGTGTCAACCAGGCTGGGCCATGGTGCCCAGATATTTGGTCAGCTGTCATTGTGGTTATTTTTGTGAGGGAATATTTTGGATGAGATGAACATTTAAATCCACAGACTGGGTGGATTGCCCATCCTGATTGGGTGGGCCTTATCTAATCATTAGAAGGTCTTAATAGAACAAAGACTGACTTACTCTGAGCAAGAAGGTGTTCTGCTAGCAGATAGCCTTTGGACTTTTCCTTGGGTCTTTTGCCTGACAGCCAACCCTTCATGTATTGAATTTGCCAACCTCCATAATTTTGCCAGCCAATTCCTTAAAATACCTAGCTATCTATTCATTTTATTGGTTCTACATTTTTAGAGACCCCGACTAATACACACATCATAGTCAAATTTCTGAAAATTAAAAATAAAGAAAAAAATCTTGAAAATAACCAAAGAAAGATGACATTTTACTTACAGGAAATAAACAGAATGACACTGGAGCATCCCTAACTAGGTAGTTCAGTTGAATAGAGCATTGTCCTTATATGCCAGGGTTGCAGGTTTGATCCCCAGTCAGGGCACATACAAGAATCACCAATAAATGCATAAATAAGAGGAACAACAAATCAATGGTTTTCTTCCCCTTCCTCTCTCTTTGTAAAATCAATTAAAAAAATAATGATACTGGATATTTCATCAGAAACCATGGAGGGCAGAAGGAAATGGAACAAAAGCTGAATGAAAACAACTATCAAACTAGATATCTACATTCATTGAAAATACACTTCTGGAGTCGAAGGGAGAAAATAATATGTTCTCAGATGAGGGAAAACTAAGAAAATTTGTCATGCAAACCTACCCTAAAACAATGGCCAAGGAAGTTATCGACACAAAAGGAAAGATAAAGGAAATAATTCTAGAACATTAGAGAAAAATAAAGATAAAAAATATGACTATATTTTTGTCTATGTATGTTTTGTCTATATATTTAGTCTATGGCTAATGCAATATACTTTGTTTTCTTAAGTTTCTAAATTATGTGCACTGTTAAATAACACATTATAGCATTGCCTGATGTGGTTCTTGATGTATGTGAAGGACAGATTTTTTAAAATTATATTGTAAACAAAAGAGAACAAAGGACATAAGTCAGGGGGAAGGGAGCGAGGCTTCTACATTTAACTTGAACTGGTAAAATGCCAATAGCACTGATGGTGTGACTTACTACTTTTTATTACTGCAAATTTGTTTACTATTTCTACATTTCATCTTATGATAAGGCTTAGGGATTTCTTTATTAAACAGTTTGATTGCAGGACATTAATTATTAAAATCACTTGGAGCTAGTTTATATTTTTCCATACATATTTCAGAAACTATAATCAGTCTAAATATAATACAGAAGGCTTTTATTCACTTGTCACAGTGATTCCCATGAACCTGAAGTAATAATCCAATAATAATTACTACAGAGGGAAGTTCATTAGTCATGTATTTTTATTTAGAGAAGGCTGATGACACTATTTTATTTTAATATTTTATGATTTTTGAATAGTTTTATTGAGATATAATTCACATACTATAAAATTCACCTATTTAAAGTTTTTAATGCAGTAGTTTTTAGTATATTTGCATAATTGTACAACCATAATCACAATCTAATTTTAGAACATTTTTGTCACTTCTAGATGAAGCTTTTTACCTATTAGCCATCACTCTTCACTTTTCCAAGTACTCTGCCTCCTAGCCCTTGGTAACCACTAATCTACATTATGTCACTATAGATTTGCATCTTCTGGACATTTCATTGTAAATAGAATCATTAATTTGTGGTCTTTGTGACTGGCTTCTTTCACTTAGCAAATGTTTTCAATATTCATCCATGTTGTTGCATGCTTTAGTTACTACATTTTTTTAAAAGTGCATCTGTTCTTTTGCATGAGTAAGTTCTCATATTGTACCTCTTTAGAATTGTAGAAAATGTTTTGGGCTTTATTTCAGCAAATTGTCATGGATTCAGATACTAATTTAGACCACATTAATCTAAATGACCATCTAATTTTTTGCACTGGTAATCAGATTTTTTAAAAAACATCTTACAGTTCTAGTATATTTTTGTTACCATATCTTGTTTTCCTAACACCACTGAAATGAAATTGTACTTTTTTTTTAAAGATTTTATTTATTTATTTTTAGAGAGGGAAGGGAGGGAGAAAGAGAGAGAAACATCAATGTGTGGTTGCTGGGTTCTGTGGCCTGCAACCCAGGCATGTGCCCTGACTGGGAATTGAACCTGCGATACTTTGGTTCGCAGCCCGTGCTCAATCCACTGAGCTACGCCAGCCAGGGCGAAATTGTACTTTTTAAAGCTCTCAAATAATGTGATCAGCATTTCCTGATTTAAAAATAGAAATAAATTATGTTATGATTAAAACTTTTCACAAAGAATTAAAAATTCTGATTTACCTTGAACTAATCCTGTATTTAAGGGATTAGCCAACCTCATCAAACTGGAATTTAGTACTTTTAGTAACTCTTTATTCATACTACTTCAAATCATCTACTGCAGGAACTAGGTTAAAAAAATCTGCAACCTAATTTATATTGGAACAACTGTAAATGCCCAAAATTTTTGTATTATTATGTATTTATTATCTTTTTCTACATTTATTTTTTTTTATTATTGTTCAACTACAGTAGTTGTCCTCACTCCCCCCCCCCCCCACAACTCTCTCCGGCCCCAACCACTCCCACCTCCTACACTCAATCCTCCCCTCCGGTTGTTTTTTTCCATGGGTCCTTTGTAATGTTCCTTGATGACACTTCCCCTTCTTTTCCCCATTATCCCCTTTATTTCTCCCCTCTGGTTACTGTCAGTTTGTTCTTTATTTCCATGTCTCTGGTTCTATTTTGCTTGCTTGTTTGTTTTGTTGATTAAGTTCCACTTATAGGTGAGATCACATGGTATTTGTCTTTTACCCCCTGGTATATTTCACTTAGCATAATACTCTCCAGATCCATCCATGCTGTCATGAAGGGTAGGAGCTCCTTCTTTCTTTCTGCTGTGTAGTATTCCGTTGTGTAAACGTACCATAGTTTTTGATCCACTCATTTACTGATGGGCACTTAGACTGCTTCCAGCACTTGGCTATTGTATGTTGTGCTGCTTTGAACATTGAGGTGCATAGGATCTTTTGAATTGGCGTTTCAGGATCCTTAGGGTATACCCCCAGCAGTGGAATTGCTGGGTCAAAAGGCATTTCCATTTTTAGTTTTTTTGAAGAAATTCCATACTATTTTCCTCAGTGGCTGCACCAGTCTGCATTCCCATCAACAGTGCAATAGGGTTCCCTTTTTTCCACAATCTCTCCAATACTTGTTGTTTGTTGATTTATGATGGCCATTTTGTGACCTGTGTGAAGTAGTATCTCGTGGTTTTAATTTGCGTCTCTGTGATGGCTAGTTATGCAATCTTTTTCTACATTTAATAATGATATATAAAATTTTATTACCTTTACTCTATGAAGTACTTCTATTAGAAGAGATGATTGATTATTTTTAAGTCAGACAGACCTGGATCAAGTAAGTACTTGTGACCTTGGGCAGTTTCTTATATGGGAATTTTAGTTTCTTTATATGTAAATTAGAGAATAAACTGTAGAACTTAATCATAGAAGGGTATGAGGATCCATGAAACAACAAATACTGCATGACTAAGAATAATGACATTAATGAATATTAGCTTTTATTGTTTTTATACTTAACATACAATTTTCTAGCATAGCAATTTCAACACCTTGTCATTATCTCAAAATCACACAATGTGGATTCTTGTTTCAGTCTTTGGAACTGTCCACTTAAGTGAAAGAAACTGTGGCCCTGCCCTTCCTAGTCATGGTCTCCTCTTAAACAGCCAGCATTCTTTTTTTTCTTTTAGAAAATAAATAGCTCCCTCCAGACAGATGAAAAAGACATGTGAAATCCTGTTAAAGTTTCACAGAAGAAAGCAAAGCTAAAACTAACCAAATGCGTTACATACGCCACTTTCCCATAATGTTTACTTAATTTCATTTATTTTTTTCTGTGTCATGTCATGATTTTTTAAATCATTTTTCCTGAGAATTAACAACAGTGAAGTAAATGTCGATCTTGGAAGGCTTTCTAGAGGAGCACACAACATCTAAAATTGTTTACTCCAAGTAACATAAGAATCTTTCTTTACTTGTTTAATTGGGCATATTTTCCTTGAAATTGTCATTCTCTAGTACATACACTGACTCAGACTTCATAGTTCTTTATGTCTGTAGTTTTCTCTATCAAAGATTACTATCCATAATGTAAGTTTTTTAAAAGATAATAACTAGTTGTATTAGTGAGATGCTAGTTTGTTTAAGATGCCCTCAGCAGTTGTCATGGATAAGGGTATCTTAATCCTTTGGTTCCCACCTCTTGCAGCATATAAGATATTACTTGGGTTGTATTTAAAAGATGTATCTGCCAAGGCAGATATCTTCTCTGAAGATTCTGTATCAGATGATGTAGGTGCAGTCTAGCTGGTTGTATTTTCTTTAAAGCTCCAGAAGTCATTTTGTTACACCTAAGGGGTATTAATCATTGTAATTTCCACTCATATTTATTTCTTTGATTATATTCTATCTATTTCAGCCTGTTGCCATATTTTTCCATTGGTATCGTATAAACCACATATGGCAAGGTTATGTGTGTGTGCATGTAGGTAGATGCATGTGCATGTAGGTGGATGCATGCACATGTGCATGTTTCCCATTGAAATCACTGCGATAATTTTTTATGCAAGAAAAATGAGAGATACTCTAACAGAACCTAAATAACTATAGGATAGACTGTTTTTTGTTTTTGAAAATTAAAAAAAATCAAGAGTTTCAACTATAACTAAGGAAATTGATTCTATCCTGTATCAAGATTTTTCTTTTTTATACCTTATTGCTTTCCTTACTATAGGAGAAGTGATTGCAGTAAGAAAAAGTTTCTTCATAGTGGGGGATTGGTAAATTAGCACAGAGAGACTATCAAAGAAAGTCATACAGGGGAAAATACAGACATATTTGCTAACATAGATTTAATCTATCATATCATGTAAAATAGATATATTACATATTACCTCTCATTTTTCTTTTTAGAATTATGTCTGTACACATCTATTGGATTAAGACAGCATATAAAAGTGCTTGAGGTAGAACTATTTTAGTTCTGGACATATTCTTAAAATGACCTTTTTATCCTAATAATTTTTGGGGAGAATTTTCTAAAGGAAGTACTAGTCGACTCAGTATGTTGCAGTTCAGAGCTGGAACTTTTGCTGATGTGCTATACCAGTGAGTGGAAAGTGCTCAAGATACTAGGTTCAATGGTTGTTTTTATTTTATCTTACTTTGAACCTAGTTCATTAAAATATCCAATTTGACACAAATGAGATACAAACTTATATTTTGGTTAACATTTTTGTTCTGCTACTGTATACAGACTTATTTTTATCAAGGCAATGATAACAAACTCCTCCCTTTCCTTTCTTTCATTTTTTTTTTTTTTTAGTGTGATGTTTACTTTAAGGAAGATCAGTTAGGAAAAGAGCTTTCCCCTTTTGAAATTCTTCTATACATAGTTTTTAATTTTATCCTGAAGTTACATTTGCAAATGATCTTCTTGGTTCTGACTCAACTTATTTATTTTTTAAATTCAATTACACTGTGGGGGTTTTTGTTGTTGTTTTTTAATTAAATTTATTAGGCTGACATTGGTTAATAAGATTGTATAGTTCCAAGTGTACATTTCTATGATACATGCTGTGTATGTATACTGCATTATGTACCTACCACCCAAGGCCAAATTGTATTTTGTTGACATATATTTGGCCCCCTTTACTGTATTCTAACTCCCCACCCCCCTTCCCTCTGATAACCACCAGAATGTTGTCTGTCTGTGAATTTCAGTTTTATGTCCCGCATATGAGTGAGATCATATGGGTCTTAGCTTTTTCTGACTGACTCCTTTTGCTCAGCATGATGTTCTCAAGGCCCATCCATTGTCACAAATAGCAGTATTTTATCTTATGGTTCAGTAGTAATTTCATTGTATGTATCATATGTATCACATCTTCTTTATCTAATCATCTATCAAAGGACACTTTGGTGGGGTTTAGTTTTGTTTTGCTTGTTTGTTTTTTGTTTTGTTTTGGCCATCATGAATAATGCTGCAATGAACATAGGTGTGCATATATCTTTGTGAATAAATGTTTTCAGATTTTTCAGATAGACCTAGAAGAAACATTTCTGGGTCATATTGTAGGTCTATTAATAATTTTTTGAGGAACTTCCATACTGTTTTTCCTAGTGGCTGTACCAATTTACATGCCCACCAGCAGTGAATGAAGGTTCCTTTTTTTCCACAACCTTTCCAACACCTGTTATTATTTGTCTTGTGGATAATAGCCATTGCAATGGTGTGAGGTGGTATCTCATTGAAGTTTTGATTTGCATTTCTCTAATAGCTAGTGAAGTTGAGCATCTTTTCATGTATATCTATTGGCCATTTGTGTGTCTTCTTGGAAGAAGTGTCTGTTCAGGTCCTCCCCCCTTTTTTAAATTGTTTGTTGTTGAGTTGTATGAGTTCATCATATATTTTGAATGTTAACCCCTTTGCAGAGCTGTTTGTGAGGATCTTCTCCCTTTCTGTTGGTTGCCTTTTGTTGTCTGTTTTGTTTGCTGTGCAGAGCTTTTTAGTTTGATACAATCCTATTCATTTACTTTGCCTACTTCTCTTGCCTTTGGGGTCAAATTTTGAAATCTTCTCTAAGACCAAGGTCCATAAGTTTTTGTTGTTTCAACTTAGGGGATTTAGACATTTTTCAAATCATAGGAGAAGTATGGAAACATTATTGAATTTTGATGTTTCACAGATTAACAAAAATAGTAATTAGAAAAATAGCCTGAAAAAGGCAAAAAAGAAAATACTGTTTAGTTTAATATTAATATGCAAACACCAAAGAATTTATAGCTATGATGATTTAAAGTGTACATGTCTTCTTAAACTGTAAGAGCTTTCTTTCCTCACCCTTTGTGTGCATGCTTTTGACCAAGTGGGGAGTATTTACTGAAGTCTTTCTTTTGTACAGCTATCTATGCATTTCAAGGTATCTACACTAAAATAGACATATAGACATACACAGCAATTTTTTTTATATTCTTTGTTTCTGAAGCTTGACTAAATCGATGAGCTTTAATTCTGTGTGTTGAAACCTAGATGGCAAAATCCAACGAGTGCTAGTCCTGTGAGTAGTGCTTAGAAATACTTGACTTTTAATGAGAAAGCAAAGGATGGGAGGATTTTTTCTAAAGTCTTAGAACATTTTATGAAGAGAATTTTTGATATAAGTATTTTCTCTTTTTGTGTTGTTTGAATATCAGAAAATTTAATCAGTTACACTTGAGTTTTAGGCATACAAATTTTCTGCTACTTATGGTAAAAATGATGCAAAATTGCTACATAACCTTAAGTTGTTCTGCAATTATCTTGATTAAATTATTGATATGTTCATTTCCCAACATTTATTTTATTGAGTGTGACAATCCTCTGTGCATTCTCTGTAAAGGTTAAGTATGTCTTAAATACCTTTGGTAAGGATTGCTTTGAATTTTATCAGTGTACCATATGTTAAATGCCAGCTTGGAGTATCAAATGCCTGCTGTATTCCATTTCTCAAAGGCATCCACTTGCTAGTGTTTTATTTGAACTCTTGTGTTGTTTGTACTATTTTATAAGGGAGAGTATATTGCATTTAGGAAACCAGTTTTTCCCAGGGTGTAGAATTACTTGTGTTGTCTGAAGCTCCACTCCAAGGAGGGGAAGACCATGTTGTTTTCTCTTCTTTTGGTATTTTCTCTTGATTGGAGATCGCTAACTTTTTGTGCAAAGAGGGGAGCAGTAAAAGTTAAGATATGTGACAGCTGTCATATATCTTGTTGTTTGAATTCCAGTATTTAGTTAAACTAAAAGTATGAAATAAATTTATAGTTTTAGTGATTTGATTGAACAAGGATTCTCATAAATTCCAGCTTTTATCGTATGATCAGATTTTTCCTGGACAAATAAAGATGTTTGCTGTTGCCAGTAGAGTTTGGCCTAACACCATCCTAGATACTAGTGATTGGTTTGGAAATACTGACTTGGCTTGTCCATTCTTATCCCTCCCACCAAACTTAACCTCAGCAAAAGATTGAGAGAAAGGTTTGGTAGTTGAGATTAGTTCTCGTGTGCTCTGAGGTTCCTGGGCTGAGCCAGAATTTTGCATGCAAGGCTATTCTTGTGGTTTTTCTAGCTGGGCCAAAACCAAAAGGCATTGGAAACCTTGCAAGAGAACTTGTTCTAATATAGATTTAAGACTTGCCTTTATATTGTGACTGGATCATCAGCCGGATAGTTAAAGGAATGAGGGGGGATGTCTTTATTCTGTATTGAAGATATAAATTTTAAATTTCTGCTTCAAAATAGACCTTGAAAAATAACTTCAATGATAAAAAATGTTAAATGATTAAGCTTTATTTAGTTAGCAGTTTCTTGAGACATATAAAATCTGCCTTTCCCCCATTTTTTTTGCCTTATTTGTGAAACACCTTTTAAATGCTGAATTCTTTTTTTTTTTTTAATCATCACCCAAGGAAATAGTTTTAAAATTGCTTTTAGAGAGAAAGGGAGAGAGAGGAACATCAGTGCAAGAGGGACACATTGATTGGTTGTATGTGCCCAGGCTGGGGATCAAACCTGCAGCCTAGGTGCTTGCCCAGTCAAACTCACATCCTTACCAGTTACCAGATGACACTCCAGCCAACTGAGCCACACCAGCCAGGGCTCTGAGTCCTTTTTTATATTAATTAACGTCAAGTTAATACTGTGACTAATGTTGATCAGACTTGGAAATTTTATAAATAGCAATCCTGTCCCACCTAGATATCATTATTATTATAGATTTCTTCTTCTATCATAAAAATTTACGCTATTCTATCATCTCTTTCCTTCATAATGATGTCTCAGCATTGACCTGAATGAGGCTTGACCTGTTCTGATGGGGTTGAATGTTTTTCCAAATCTTCCTTATCTAAGTATATTCAGGAGGTTTCTACCTCTCATAATAATGCTTGAAGACTGATTACATAGTAGTATCTGTAAAGAATATCATTTTTGTAACTCTTCCAGTTATTGTAATAGATCACTTTTGTGGATCTTAATCTTTCATTATTTCAGTGAACTGAATTGTCATCAAGGCATTTTCAATTTTAGATATTGCCTAAAAAGCATTTGGTAATTAGACTGTAGGAAAAAACAGAGTGTGTTACAGATTTATTTTTATTCACTTTTTATTGGCCACCAATATTCCAGTTAGGGAAAGGATGCATACCATAGTTCTAAAGGCAGAAAATATAAACTGCTGAAAGTTTTCTTATGCTCATTTAATTTTCTAACTCCAAATTGAAGATATATATTACAAAAAACTACTTTTTTTGTTTTTTTTTTTTTTTGAGAGGAATGTTTATACTTTTCTCTCAACTCTAAAACACAAACTTTGAGGAAGGAAAGCAGAGATGTAAGAACCAGTGACATTTGGGGAATGACACTTTAAGATATCTGTCAGATTTCTAGTTAGTATACAACCCCATATCAAAATAGAAGGATGGTTTTGATTTTAGCCTTAAGGTCTAGTTTATCAGCTTTGGGGAATCTGGCTATATGAGAATATATACTTTATGCCAAGGATAAATTATTAGAGAATAGAATGATTTCCCTAGTATTTTTGAAATACCTTACTTTTTGACAAGGTAATATGTATACACTACATAATTAAAAAGACATGCAAGTACAAATAGTAAAAATTAAATTTTGCTCCCATTACTATATGGGTGTTAGTTCCCTCTAACTACCCAGGCTCTATCTTTTCCAGATGAGAGATAAGTTGCTTAAAATTGTCATATCTCCAGTTTGCAGTGAATTGACTTTCAAATTGCTTTACAGCAATGAGAAAGGAATTCCATGTAAGGAATAATCCATATACAGTGTGATTTAGTCCATGTAGTTAAAAGCACAAAGTTTAAGGCTCATCCTATTTTGATGTTTAGCAGGATATTCATTTAGTCAACAGGTTTCAGTAATTAAACCGTTGTAAAAACCTAATGTGGGCTAATGCCCAGCCAGAAGCACCCCTTTGTGCCATCTTATAATAGTGAAGTACGCATACCAGTTAAGTGTATTAATAATTCCTCTGAGCCACTTGGATGACTTTGTCCCTTACCCCGGGGCGTTTCCCTGACCCCGCACTGTCAAGCTCACCTGGCACGGCACCTGCTCCAGTCCAGGCGATGGTGCTTCTAGTTTTTTGGTGCCAAATCCAATGGATTTTGAATATTTTACATATTATCCTGAATATTATAACTTCTATAATGTATTAACTTTTATCTGGAGAAGGACCCAGTTGAAGTATCTTATATTGTCATAAAAGTTCACAGTGTTATTTTCTTGATGATCAAGAAAATAAAGGAAAATTTAATATTTGTTAATGTGTCTTTTGATAAACTTGATTTAAATGAAACCTAATTTTTTCCCCATGTCTTTTCAGTATGAAAATAATTTTTCTAATCTTTGAGATCTCTATCTGATGAATGGACCTCAGTTAATTTGGAAGAAAATTTTTCATTTTAATGGTCTTAAATATAGTAATTTAAAAGATAATGTTGATCTTTACATAAATCCACAGAGCATGAGTTTCATTTATCATGAAGAAGTGAGGAATTTATCTCTCAAAAATCAGGAAATGGTTAGAACAACCCCAGTTTTCAATATTCTCAATATAAAAATTAAATCAACTGTTACAATTTTACAGAATCCCTTTATTCCTTTTTCAGTGGCAGAGAAGAACCTCTTTTAGTCTTCCCATTCGTTAGATAAGGGCTGTGAGACCCAGAGGAGCAGGGCTTCCTTGAGACGCACAGAAGCAGAGGAGGAGTTTTCAGCCAAAGCCAGGTCACTCAAAGCTTGGTGCAGGGTTCCATTCAACAAATGCACTGCCTCCTTGGAGTGTTAATGCCTGTGCCTGCAGGCCAAATATTTCTGACATCTTGATGGATTTCTTTCTTTCCATGGTCTCTGATACTTCACAAAATGAGATGCGTGGGTCTTTAGTGTTTAAAAACCAGGTGTTTCTTTTAACCCTGTGAGAGATTCTGCAGGGGTTGTTTTAGTTAGAATTGTTCTCTCTGTCTCTCTCTTTCTCTCTCCCTCTGAAACTGCTGCTCCCACTCTAGTCACAAGGAACAATATTGTGACATCTAAGGGAGAGGCATATCCGTATGGCAGCTTTTCAGAAGTTTAAAGTATCTGGAAGGCGGACATGCAGAATCTGTGCTGTACTTAATTTTAGAAACTTCTTAATTTTAATGTGTTGTCCATGGCACAAAAGAAATTTTCCCTGGGAGACTTCTGTGGTGTTTGAGGTAACAACTTTTATGTTACTAGAATCCCTTAACAACAAGGCCAACAGGAATGATTCCTTCAGTTCTGAACATTTTCTTTGGCTTTCGGAGCCTCCAAAACACTTTATAGCATGGCTAGACTGTATTGAATTTCCATGTTTAGATCTACGCCCATAATTTAACTTTTTCTTTTTGAGTATAGTACCTCTGTACTGGAATTCAAATACACACAAAAACTGAGGATCACTGTCATTCCAAATGCTTGAGATCTGTAACAGGATAAAATTTTCAGCAACCTCAATATGACCTTATACTTCTCCTCCTTTTTTAAATTAGGAAAAGAAGGGAGAAATATTTTTTGAATCCATTTTTCCATAATTTTAGGTCATAATTTTTTTGTTGCTTTCTAAAAAGAAATCTGGCCAAATTGATCACTATCACTCCTCAGATATCCAGAATTTGCTCTTGACAAACATGCACCTTCATTCTCCTCAAGGATTATATTTACAGGGTCTGAATGTTGCTGAATTTTTGCCAGCCTTGGTAGTGGGAAACCAGGAACCTGACCTTGAATTTGGAAATGATTTTGAGTAAATGAAAGCTGTAAATCCAGATGGAAGTCTTTCCCCTAAAGAATTATACTCACTAGTCCTTTCACACTATTTATTTATTCATTCATTCATTCATTCATTCATTTATATTGAATTTATTGGGGTGGCATTAGTTAGTAAAACTACATAAATTTCAAGTGTACATTTCTATAATACCTCATCTGTATACTGGGTTGTGTGTTCAACACCCCAAGTCAAGTCTCCTTCCATCACCATATATTCCCCTGACAACCTCTCTGTCTCCCTCAACCCACCTTTCCTTCTGGTAGTCACCATGCTGTTGTCTGGGTCTATAAGATTTCTTTGTTGTTGTTTTTTTTTACTGCTAAATTCCTTCACCCTTTTCACCCAGCCCTGCAACCTTCAACCTCCCCTCTGACATCTGTCAGTCTGTCCTCTACCTATGAGATACATGCAAAAAAGAAAGAAATCAGACTACTTTCTTATACCATACACAAAAATAAACTCAAAATGGATTAAAGATTTTTACACTATACTTTTAAATCATTTCTCAATGATAGATTTTTAATTACATGATTTCTTTTTGTATTCCAACATAGTTTTTTTAAATGTCTAAACATGTTTTTTAGAGATGGTCTAATATTTCTTTTTAACACAGTTACATCTCTATCTGAATTGGATTACTAGCTCTCTGATATATCAGTTCGTATATTTGTATGATATACCATTCTATCAGGTTCTCCTCCTAAACTACAAGTGAAAAAAGCAGATTGAAGTTTTAGACCCCCAGATTGGCAAAATATATTTTTCATTAGCCAAGAGTTCTTGAATGTTAAGACAAGTTGGAAGCCAAGATCAACATTCAGACCCAAATCTAGTTAGCTACCGTCATTTGGACACTATTTCTTCATTTGCATAGTCTTTGTTGCCTTTTTGCAATAAAATGGACAATGTAATAATACAGAACTGAATGCTAATGGACAATGCCCAAATGAAGTGCACGTTAAGTACTTGCCCACTTTACTTGTACCCAGTATGTATAGGGTACTTTTTCATTAGAAAATGAAAAACACTGAGTTATTTCTTACTACGATTAACTCCTTTGTTACTAATGAGGATAATTGTATTATTGTTAATTCTACTCAATAAAAAAAATACGTTGATGACTTTTCCCAAGAAGACGTATCAGCTATATGGGAAATGCAAATCAATCCACAATGAAGTGCCACCTCACACCAGTTAGAATGGCTGTTATCAGTGAGACAAGCAATAAGCGTTGGAGAGGATGTAGAGGAACAGGAACCCTCATACGTGCTGTTGGATGTGTAATAAACTTGTACGGCCATTATGAGTGTAGAGGAGCTTCTCAAATATTAAGAATAGACTTAGCAAATCCATACTTTTTGGGTATCTACCTGAAAAGTTTGAAAACATTTACTCTCAAAGATATATATGTGTACCCCTGTGTTCATTGTTGTATTATTCACGGTAGCCACGACATGGAAACAAGCTAAGTACCCTTCGATGGATGATTGAATAAAGAAAATGTGATATAGAATGGAGTACTACTAGGCCATAAGAAATGATGAAATACTGCATTTGTGACAACATGGATAGAGCTTGAGAATATTATGCTAAGTGAAGTAAGCTAGATTAAAAAGGACAAGAACCATATGAGTCTATTCATATGTGGGCTATAAAACAGCTACAGTTTAACAAACACAACAAACTCATAGACACAAGTAACAGCAGGGTGGTCATCACAGGGGAAGGGAAGTAGAGGGAGGATGACGAGGATAAAGGGTGTCAAATACGTGGTGACTGAAGGAGACGGACCTTGGGAGGGGAGCGCATAGTGTGATACATAGATCATGTATTATAGCATTGTACAATCGAAACTCATACAATGTTACTAATCAATACCACCCAATAAATTTTTATAAATATTCATGCATGGTACATTAATTACAAGTTTCAAACTTCCATATATGTGTGTGTCCCACAGAAATCATGGTTACATATTTTCATTCTCACAAATTGTCCATTGATGGAGAAAATTGTGATAGCATTTGAGTACTTTTGCTACTTTGCAGCACTGTTTTAAGATGATAAAAAGAAAAAACCCAGATTATAGAAACTTCCTTGTTTAAAGCCTTTAAACAAGGCTTAGTGTGTGGCTTAGTTGTTTGGAGCATTGTCTCATAAACTGAAAGGTCGAGCCTTCAATTCCCAGTTAGGTCGTGTGCCTGGGTTATGGGTTTGGTCCCTGGTCAGGGCACATGAGAGAGGCAACTGATTGATGTTTCTCGCTAATATTAATGTTTTCTTCTGCCTCTGCCTCCCTTCCTCTCTCTCTAAAATCAGTGAGCACGTCCTCAGGTGAGGATTTAAGAAAACAAAGCCTTCAAAGGGAAAGCTACTGGTCTTGCAGTCACCAAGACAAGCCTCATGTGACCAGTTTTGAATCTCACCTGGGGGAAATCCCAAGGTTGTGACCAATAGCCTGCAATTTTACATTTCTAATAAACTTCTAGAGGATGCCAATTCTGTTTATTCAAAGACCACACTTTCCCTAGCAAGACCATAGAGAATATTCCTTTGCCAGACCTTGTCCTCTGTGTTTAACCCTTCTTGGGACCTGAAGCTAAGGACCTCGAAGACTGTGGCAGTATCATGAAGTTCACTGGAGTCTCCAAAGACAGAGAAGCCTCAATGGGGTCTAGGAGAATATATCTCAAAGATAAACATATAGTGGAGTGGAATCAGAGAAATGGTAGTGTGAGAGATCTCCTTGGTCTCTCCCCTTGAAGTTTCAGCAATATGAAGAGGTAGAATTCAACAAAGGATTCCATGCTCAACACACAAACACACATGAGAGATCCACTCACTGAATTATATAAAGTGGGCAAGTGGGAGCAAGCAGGAGATGAGAAGAGAGAAACTGTGAGGTGAGCCATGGATGCAGTCCTGCAGCCAGGAGTTCACAGTGGGGCTGAGCCTGGAGATGAAAGAAATCAGGTTGTGGCTGGAACTCCCTTAAGCAGGGAGGAGCAAAGAGGCTCACTGGGCATTCTTGCAGGAGTGGGCATTATGCACTGTGGCTGAGCCCAGTGACCTGGGCAGGGACAGAGCACAAAGGTACAGCTGCTATTGTCTGGCAGTTGGCATTCCAGACGGAGAAACAAAGCCACTGAGCCTGACCACTCCTTATCCTCCCTGAGCTTGCCTCCTATTGCCCTTGGTATTGGGTTGCAGAGTACATTATTTACAAATCTGAAAACTGGTACTGCAGAATCACTTTTTTCCTGAGCAAAGGGCACACTCTGTGACTGGTCCTGGGATCTGGGGCATAGGATGCCCTCCATTACCTGGAGGTCAAAGCAACTTAGAAGGCAGCTGGGTTAACCCAGACTATCTCACCCCCATGTATAACTGCTACACTGATGGCAGTGTCTGGATGTAGGGGACAGAACTGGGATGTCACAGATTTGGAGCCCCATCACCCACCACATGCTCCTATGAGGTTGGTCCCCTGGAACTGGGGTGACTGGATTACCTCCCCATTTTCCACCAGCCCATGGAGATCTGAAAAGCTAGAGAAGTGCAAGAGAAGGCTAAAAAGTTTGTGATTCAGGGCCACCTACTAAAAAATAATAGTAAGCCTTGTTCATATCAATCTACTAGAGAAGTGCTACTCATGTGTAGATGCCTAGACAGAAAAGGAATCTATTAAATACTATGAATAAACAAGATAGCAAGGCAGCTCAGAAAGAAAAGGGGGAATCTTCAGAAAAGAAACTTAAAAACATGAAAATACGTGATTTAAATGACATAATTCAATGTTGAAGTTCTGAAAAACTCAACGAGATGCAAGAGAATACAGATAGGCTGTTTAATGAACTCAGAAAACAAATCAACAATGAAAATGAGTACTTTACCAAAGAGATTGAAACTTTAAGAAAGAACCAGACAGAAATCCTGGAGATGAAGAACCAATAAAAAAGATCAAGAATTGACTGGAGAGTGCAAGAAATGGATCAGACCAGATGGAGGAAAGGATTGGTGATATCAAAGATGGAAATCTAGAAGTGATGCAGAGGGAAGAAGAAAAAGGCATGAGCATAATAAGTGAAAGAACTATACAAGAACTGTCTGACTCCATCAGAAAGCAATATAGCAATGCCAGGCATACCAGAAGAAGAGAGAGAAGGGAGTGGAGAGCCTGTTCAAATAGTTGATGAGGACTTCCCAAACCTATAAAAAGAGCTAGATCCTTGAATCCAAGAAGCAAACAGAACACATAATTACCTCAGTTTCAAAAGGCCTTTTCCAAGGTACAATGTATTAAAACTGTCAAAAAGTTAGGGACAAAGGAACAATTCTCAAGGCAGTCAGGGAAAAGAAGAAAATAAAGAATGGAGTAAAGGAATGCCCATTAGGTTATTGGTGGGCTTCTCAGCAGAAACTCTACAAGCTAGAAGAGAGTGGAACCAAATATTCAAAGTACGGAAAGAGAGTAATTTCCAATCAAGAATAATGCATTCAGTAAAGTTGTCCTTTAGATATGAAGGAGAAATGAAGCTTTTTCCAGACATACGGATGCTGAAGGAATTTATCATGAGAAGATTTGCATTACAGGAAGTACTCAAGGGGTCGTTCTACCTGAAACAAACAACAACAGGTCACAAAACTATGAGTAAGATCTCCAGTACACTTACAGCATAAACTGGGATAATTTGTGACAGTGAAAACATAAAATGGGAGGTAGTAAAGGTCAGAATTTCCAAAGGAGGGTGGATATCAGATGCATTAAAAAAAGAGGAGGACTCTATATATTAAACTTTTTTTTCTCATTAACCTAATGGTTAACCACATGCAAAAAGCCCAAAACAGATGCATAACTTAAAAAAAGAGGAAACAGAGGACAGAGGTATGAAATACCACCAAACAAAAAACAGCAGACAGAAACACAAAGGAAAATAATCAGTGGAGGCACTGAACTACCAGAAAACAAAAGGTAAAATGGCTTTAGGAAATCCTCATACATCAATAATTACTCTAAATGTTAATAGACTCAATCTGCCAGTAAAAAGGTACAGAGTAACAGAGTAATCATACAACAAAACCCAACCATATGCTGCCTTCAGGAGACACATCTAAGCTGCAAAGACAGAGAAACTCGGAGTGAAAGGGTGGAGAACAATCCTCCAAGCAAACAGCATCCACAAAAAAAGCATGTGTAGCCATACTTATATCTGACAAAATAGATCTCAAGATAACAAAGGTAAAAAGAGACAAAGATGGACATTTTATAATGATAAAGAGGACACTACATCAAGAAGACATAACACTTCTCAATGTGTATACACTCAGTCAGGGAGCATTGAAATATATAAAGCAACTGCCAACAGAACTAAAGGGAGAAACTGACAAAAACACAGTCATGGTTGGGGACCTAAATACTCCATTGACAGCTCTAGACAGAAAATGAATCAATATGAGCCTTGCCCTGGCCGGGTGGCTCAGTTGGTTGGAGTGCCATCCCATACACTAAAATGCAGGTTTGATTTCTAGTCAGAGCACATACCTAGATTGTGGGTTCAGTCCCCAGTTGGGGCTTGTACAGCAGGCAACCAATTGATGTTTCTCTCTCTTCCTTTTGCTCTAAAATCAATAAACATACCCTTTGGTGAGGATTAAAAAACAATAAAATATTAACCCTAAATGACACATTAGACTCAGTGGACCTAACTGACATTTACAGACTTGCATCCCAGAACATCAGATAATACATTCTTCTCCAGTGCACAGGGAACATTCTGAAAGGTAACCGAATGCTGGGTCACAATACTAGCCTCAGCAAATTTGAGAAGATTGAAATCATGAGAAGCATATTCTCTGACCACAATGCTTTCAAATTAGAAAGAAACTGCAAAAATGTATTTTAAAAAACTAGAACTATGTGGAGGTTAAAAAACATTACTACATAGTGACAAAGAGGATGATAATACGATGTTTCAAACAACTGGGATGTAGCAAAAGCAGTAATAAGTTGGAAGTTTATATCATTACAGGCCTATCTCAAGAAAGAAGAGAGAAACCACGTAAACAACAGTACCTAACATTAAAGAACTGGAAAAAGAAGACCAAAAGCAAACCAAAGTCAGCAGAAGAAAGGAAATAAAAAAAATTAGAGCAGAATTGATGAAATAGAGAATAAAAAGATTAAATAACAACTAATATAATAAAGAGGTCATTCTTTGAAAAGATTAATACAATTGACAAACCGTTAGCTAGACTCACTAAGGAAAAACAAGGAAAAGACTCATAAACAAAATTATAAATGAAAGAGAAGTTAACCACAGACATCACAGATATGCAAAGGATCCTACTAGAGTACTATGAAACATTATATGCCACCAAATTCAATAATCTAAAAGAGATGGATAAGTACCTAGAAATATATAGTCTTCCTAGCCAGAGTCATGAAGAAATGGAAAATCTAAATAGACCAATAAGCAGTGAGAAAATTGAAACTACCATCAAAAACCTCCCCCAAAATAAAAGTCCAGGACCAGATGGCTTCACTGGTGAATTCTACCAAAATATTCAAGAAGATTTGATAACTATCCTCAAACTCTTCCAAAAAAGTTGAAGGACAGGCAATACTTCCTAATACATTTTCTGACGCTAACATAACCTTGGTATCAAAAACCAGCAAGGATAACACACACACAAAAAAGAAAACTACAGACTAATACCTCTGATGAATACAGATGTAAAAATCCTAAACAAAATGTGAATACATTGAATACAACAACAACACATGAAAAAAATAATACATCACAAGCAAGTGGGCTTCATCCCAGGGCCGCAAGGATGCTTCAACATATGCAAATTGATCACATTAAGAAGAAAAGGATCAAAATCATATGATCTTATCAATAGATGTAGAAAAAGTATTTAAGACACAGCAATCATTTCTGACTAAAATAGTTAATAAAATGGTATAGATAGAAAGTACTTGAGCATAATAAAGGTTATATATGACAAACCCTCAGTTGATGTCATATTCAGTGGTGAAAAACCCATTTCTCAAAAATCAAGAAACCCATTTCTCTAAAATCAAGAACAAGACAAGAATGTCCACTCTCACCACTGTTATTCAACATAGTCCTGGGAGTCCTAGCCAGAGCATCAGGGAAGAGAGCCAAATGAAACGCACCCAAACTGGGGATGAAGAAGCAAAAGTGTCACTTTGTGCAGATGGCATGATTCTGTACATAGAAAATCCTAAAGACTCCACCAGAAAAACTATCAGAAACAACAAACAAATGCAGTCAAGTTGTGGGATACAAAGTCAATACACAAAACGACTGCTTTTTTGTGTGTGAACTATGAAATTTCAGAAATAGAAATCAAGAAAAATTCCTTTTGTAAGTACAACCAAAAAAATAAAATATTTAGGAATATACTTAAAAGATATGTGGGACCTATATACTGAAAACTACAAAGTATTATTAAAATAGATTGAAAAAGATACAATGAAATGCAAAGATATCCCATGTTCATGGATTGGAAGAATCAACATAATTAATATGGCCATATACAGATTTAATGCAATCTTAATCAAAATGCCAATGTCATTTTTTAAAGAAATAGAAGAAAAAATCATCAGACTTGTATAGTACCACAAAAGACCCAGAATAGCCAAGGCAATCCCGAGAAAAAAGAACAAACAATCCAATTTATAAAATGGGCAGGGGACCTGAACAGACAGTTCTCCCAAGAAGACATACAAATGGCCAACAGATATATGAAAAGATATTCAACTTCTTTAGCTATTAGGAAAATGCAAATTAAAACTGTGTGACACCACCTCACAGCTGTTATAATGGCTATTGTCAACAAGACTTGTAACAACAATGTTGGAGAGGTTGTGGGGAAAAAGAAACCCTCATTCACTGCTGATGGGAATGTAGACTGGGTCAGCCACTATGGAAAACAGTATGGTGGTTCCTCAAAAAGTTAAGTATAGCCCTGGTTGGGTAACTTATTTGGTTAGAGCATTGTGTTGATATACCAAGGTTGTAGGTTCAGTTTCTGGTCAGGACACATAAAAGAACCAATGAATGCATCAGTAAATGGATCAACAAATTGCTGTCTCTCTCAATCTCAAAATCTCCCCCTCTCTCTCCTCCTTCTCCCTCCCCCCATGCTCTCCCTCACACTCTCTTTTCTCTCCATCCCATTCTCTCCCCCTTCCTTTCTCTCAAAATTTAAAAAAAAATAATAACAGTATTATCATATGACCCAACAACCCCTCTTTTTGAGTAGCTACCTGAAAAACTTGAAACCATTTATTCACAAAGATACAGCCTTTAGGGGTTTCTCATTGCATTTGGGAAAGAGTTAAAATGAGTTTCTGTTGATCTGCATGATTCTGGTCCTCTACCTCATCTCTGATTTAATTTCTTGCATAGGGCTGAGCAAGACCACTGACCCGGTGACAAGAAGTGTGACCTGCGAAAGGCTAAAAAGAAGTCTGTTGTAGCTGTAGTATCTGATGGAATTCCCTGGTTCATTTGATCTATAATGCCCTCTTCTAGGTCTTGAGTTCATCAACCTTATTCCCACTCTGAGAGTTTTTACTTTTTCCTTTGCTAGACATGTTCTCCCAGACTTTTTATATGGCTGGGTTTTTTTTACTTGTGACATCTCAACTCTTTGCAATTCTCCAGAGAGCTTTCTTGACTACCCTCTCTGAAAATGTTCTCCTCCGCTATTCTTTTCCTTTTTGTTCCTTCTTATTTCCTACATAGCATGTATCACCCTCAGAAATGAATTATTTATTGTCTCTCTTGCAGACCTTTTTACCCTCAACCTCCCCTTGCCTTGATGCATTCAGGAGAGGCTGGTGTCTGACTTGTTCAAGTCTGTCTCCCCAGTATCTAGAACAGTGCCTGGAATAAAGTGTGCATTTAATAAATATTAGCTGAATAATAAAAGAATGAATAAATAATTAAGAGACTATAAAAATCAAATAAGTGCTTAACACATGAAGAGAAATCTGCTTCACTGACTTAGAACAACTAAGAACCACAAGGAACCAAGTGGTTGGGTCTGAATTCAGTTATTTGTTCCACTGAGTCTTTTAGTTTGATTTGGGGCACATTTCTTAACCCCCATGTCTATTTCTTTATTTGCAAAATAGGTATATAAAGCTCATGGGGAAAATGGTTGAATAATTCAGTGAATTATTTGCCAAGTATGACTTAGAGGATTCATAGGTACATTTTGTGTGTGATTTGTAAAGTAATCTAGTTCCTGTTGCCTGAAATTAGCTACGAAGTGTACTTCTAAGGTTATACACTAAATGCCAACTTGCTATTCATGTTCTAGAGACCATCTTGTTCCTTAGACATGTCTGCTTTACCAAGTTGGACACGACATTTAATTTGATAAGGTTGGAATATGGTCTGTAAGAATGGGGATATTTCAAGGGAGGAACAACTGTGTTTGCTGGGACGGCAGAGTATAGTTCGGGCTGAAGTAGTCTGCTGCGGCTCCCCTTCTCTGCTCATTAAATTCCAGCATATATTGGTTTGGGGGAGCTTTGACCTAATATCTTTTTCTTTGCATTTAATAATTGTAGAATTTATGACATACTGTCCCTTCCAAGGAGTTTGTAGTCTTTCACATGCTTTATTTACTCAAAAGTTATATTGCATAGTAGAAAAAATAGACATTTCTAGTCTAAAATAACAGAAGTTGAAATCCCTGGTAGGGATTAAATATACTCAGGAATGAATTTGGTAACTGAACTTGCCAGTTATAATTTGAAGACTAATGAATTTTTCATTGAATATTGATACCATTCATACTATGATTTAAAAATATTAATACAAAAATCATTACTCACCAAATAGCTGTTGTATTGTGTCTATGATGTGCAAGGAATTCTTTTTTGAGAAATTTTGCATTCCTTTAGTGTAGGTTAATGCACTAAAGAAATGCAATTTTATTCACATCTTTAAAACTATTGTTAAAGAAGTATGGGAACTAGTTTGCCTCAAGTTCAATAAATTAAATTGCCTGGGATAATACAGAAAATCTGATAGAGCTGTGGCTAAAACCTAAGCATGTTGAAAATCAACAACATTTGGTAGCATTTTTTTTATTATACAGTGTTTGCCTACACCTTTATTTTTCTGTCTCTCCATGTTGTAAGTCTTAATGCTTTATATTTGTTGAAAATAGTTTAAAAGGTCATGTGAAGGAAATAATTCTTTATATATCTTTCTACATTCTGTATAAGCCCACACGAAGGCTTCCTTGTGTCTTTGGCATCTGTAGAAAAAATAAATAACTTGCAGGGAAATGTTAAGATTAATGTTTATTTTTATATTTACAACATATGGGACATTTAAAGACAATTATTATGGTATTTTACATTGGAAAATAAATATTCAATTTTATAATGATAGATGAAGCTGTAAAAGCAGGTAGCTAGTACCAAATGTGTATTTGTAAGTATGTGTGTAATGGTTAATATCTAGTTGTGAAGGTAGTTTTTGCAAATTACCTCCTTTGTTTGGAGCATGGCAGTACTGATCCCACTGTTGGATAATACAGGGCACATTTTTAAACTACCTTGTTATCACATACAGCTCTTTTAATATTTGGCACCTGCCTACTTTTGTGCCTTCCTGTATTACTATTTGCCTCCACTCTTAAATCAACCTATTCTTTTTATTTTTTAATCCTCTCTCTATGATATGTTTTTATTGATTTTAGAGAGAGAGAAAGGAGGTGCGTGGGGAGGGAGGGAGGGGGGAGAGAGAGAGAGACAGAGAGAGAGAAACGTCTATGTGAAAGTGAAACATTAATTGGTTGCCTTCCATACACACCCTAACTAGGGACCAAACCTGTAACCTAGGTATGTGCCCTGACCAGGAATCGAACCTGCAACATTTTGGGGTTGGGACTGTGCCCCAGCCAACTCAGCCACCTGTCCAGGGCTCAGGCTGTTCTTACCTATTTAATGTTTTCTGTGTATAGCAGTAACTCTTACAAGTAGGCTTTGGGCACCTTTCTCTGATACACACCTTGCATATACCTATAGTGTATGGTTATCTAGAGATTGTTTCTCTTTAACCATAGAAAGAACTCAGTAAGAACAGACTTTAAAAAAATATTCATGCTCTCAGGACCTACCTTAAGGTATCTTTGGTAGATGGGTGGATTTAAATAACTGAATATAGCTAAGAGGTTTAAAGTATATGAAAGACTGGTTCCTTGTGTATAGCTTCTCTCCAGGGTCCATAACCACAGCACTGGTTCTTCCTTAACTTATTATCCTATAGTGTTTGCCTCCTTGAAGTTTGGAAGAAAACAAATATATGATGTACACATCAATTACTAGAAGAAGAGTGTATTACTCAATAGTGCTTCTAATTATAATGAATAAATAGTTTATTTTATGAACTTACTTGTCCCTCCAAGGATTATAATCTACTAAAAATCACAGTTGGGTATTTAAACTATGGGCTTGTTTAAAACCATGGCAAATAGGGAAGTGAAAACAGTTCTTACAAGTAAGCAAAACAACTGTCATATCCCAAAAAGTGACCCTTTTCTCTCTATAAAAGATGCAGCGAATATACCCAAGGAAATTTTCTATAATTATACCATTCTTTAAATTTTCTGAAGTCCAACAAATAGCATATTATATTTTGCCGAAGGTAAATTAGAGCTTTGCATTGTCTAGTCACTATTTAAGAGGTTACATTTTGTTGCCTTATATAAATTCATTATTACGGAATCTTTAGAGGACAAACTGTACATGAAAGGGTAAAGCAATTCTATTAAGCAGTTCTTCATATTTTGGTTAAACCCCAGTCAGAGCTCCATTCTCCTTTACTACTTTGCTAGTAATTCTGCAGCTTCAGAGTGATGGCTGTTGAATTATAGGAGTAGTAGCATCATCAGACAGTCTCAACATTTGCAAGCGAAAGTTAATTAACTGAAAATTTGAGGCTTATCCAGAGGTTTAAAAAATATTTAATCTTAGTTTTATTTAATACATGCATATTTAGTTAGCTTCTTAATGCATGTTGTTTCCAACCAAGTAAATCTACTTTCATAACAGATTATTCAAGAGATTTGGCTTATTTTTCTTTTTTGGTGAATGTGCCAAGTGTCTGTTTTCTATAAGACGTGTGTCTGTTTCAACTTACTGTTTTGTATGAGTAGTTTATTATCCAGATAGACCTTCAAAAATAGAATATTTGCTTAAGAGTTCTTATATATATGGTTGAGTACATATTTTAGAATGATTTGGGGTTTATAAATAGCATGTAAGATAATATTGGGAACATGTTAAGTATAACATATAGTGCTTAAAAAAAAGAAAAGGGGAAAAAGGATGATAATATTCCAAGCATCTCCAATAAGGAAGTGAGTGGGTGGAACATCTTCAAATACTGATTTGGCTTCCCTCAGAATAGTGTTAATGTCTTTATATTTAGCCGACTGAGGTTCCAGCCTTTACATTACCTGCTTACATTTGCCCAGTCTCCCAGGTTTTATTACTTTTTACAAATACTGCCTTGAGATTCCAACTGACTTCCACACGTTGACTTATACCTTTCCACATTATGGGTGTGAATTTCCTGGGGGGCAGTTCTTTTATGTCTGGAATTCCTCAGAGTTTCCATCTGCTTTTACTTGACTTGTGGTCTTGAAGATCATGCTTGGCCCATGAGATGTTACAGTGTGCCGAGAGGATGTAGAGTTTTGTCAGCCAGTGAAATATGTCTGGGTTTTTTTTTCCTTTTTTTTTTTTTTATTCAGAAGCTTTCATACACTCCTCATCCTGTGTGGTCTTCACTTAACTGAATTTATATTTAACAGAACTACTCACTCTCTTTATCATCTTCTATGACTTGGTCTTTTTCAAGGAGAGGTGTGTGGAAGGAACATCTGGCCAAAAAAACTATAGTGTTGGTAATAAGAAAACTTGAACCCCAAAGCTTCAAGGACTGTTATATATGAATGTGCTTTAATATTCACAAATGTGTATTTTCTAATATGGAAGAGGATCATATTTCACATATGTATGACTCTCAAAAAATCCTCACGCCAACAGTGGACTCCAAGTTTGTCTGTGATCCAAATGACTCTTTTTTTGTTTGTTTTTAGGCACTACTACAGTCTTCAGTTAAGCAACAAGTAGAAGCTGTTGAAAAACAGTACATTTCTGCAATTGAGAAACAGGCACACAAGTGTGAAGAGTTGCTGAATGCTCAGGTAAAAAACTGCACATCCATTATATATTTATATTTTTCTTCTGCCTCTCCTCCCCTGAGAGCTTTATAACTATTTATTCAGTTTCGTACCATTTACTTTCCATGGTGTATTTTGGAGAAAAAAATATGCTTATGTAAACTCAATGTTAAAGTTCGGGAATTTTATGATAGACTAAAAATAGGGCTGAAGGGCTAAAATGTGTAGGGCGTCCTCAAATTAATAATTCTCATGTTAATTTTAGTGGTTATAGTATTATTGCGTTAACCAGATAAGAGGAGCAAATAGAGGACTATACACGTGTTGTAGCATGCGTAATTATTTCAGTGCTGTAAGACATATAAACAATTTTTGAATTTTTAGAAGTATTTATGCTTGAGTTACCTTTTGTTGCATATTTGGCATTGATTTATATTTGAGTTTTTCCACTGAATTTTTTTATTTTCTTGATTTAATGTCTAAGAAGGCATTAAAGACATGACTAGCTGCTTTACAGTAAACCATCAGTTAAAGAGCATTTATGGATGTGTCATAATGTAAATAATAATGCAGGAAATTCCCCGCAGCACTTCTGAATAACAAAACTTGGTAGGCAAAAATAAAATCAGTTTTATTTAAAGGACTTATTTTGTATCATGGGAAGAAAATAAACTGAGAATTAGGAATAGAATTTGTGTTTATTTATTTTTAGAGCTGGGGGAAGAGAGGGAGAAGGAGAAGGAAAGAAATATCAGTGTGTAAGAGAAACACTATTCGGTTACCACTCGCATGCCCTCAACTGGGGACCTGGCCCACAACCCAGGCACGTGCCCTGACTGGGAATCAAACCACGACCCCTTGGTTCACAGGCTGGCACTCAATCCACTGAGCCACACCAGCCAGGGCATTGAGTGGAGATTTATAAATATGCCACTGCATCCCCAAGATAGGGGGCAGTTCTATTCAATATTTTTCAATGTCATTTTGATAAATGATTTCGAGGAGGAAATGCCCAAGGAATTTTATAAATTTGATCTAACAGAGTCTTTTGGGTTGTGAACTACTAGGTTGTCTCAGGTATAAAGGTGTGTGACTTTATAACAGAAAATCACAGAGAAAAATTAAGATCCTAGAACTGTGAAAACAGCATAAGGTATGTATTAGCCCAGGACAGGCTAGGTTATGCCCTGAACTCTCTGGCTTCAGATATCGAGATTGATATCTCATTCATGCCAAACATACACTGAGGATCATCTTGGGGCTTGGTCTTATATTGTCCTAAGCCTAGGAAAATAGCCTGATGGTGTCATTCCTACTTAAAACATGACTTGTTATTACTGCATAATGAAAACAAGCCCAGTCAGATTTCCTACCAGTAATCCAATATTCTGGACTAGAAATGACACTTCCATTCCCAGTTTATATTCACAATGCCTCTTCCCTTCCCCCTGTCATAATGGGGCCGACTAGTGAGACCCTAGCAGGACCCTGGAAGGAAGAGAGCAGGAAATATTTGATAAGCAACACTAATACACCACAGTTCTGCCCTTTTGGTCACGAAATACTCAGCCTCCATCTCACAGGCAAATTTGCTTATCCTGTTGCTGTGAGTGAAAATCTGAAAGATCTAGTCTGCCACTGCCTCGAACTCAAAAGTCCAGACTTCTGGATGATAGGCGGTGAGTGAGGTGCTACAGTTTCTACATTATTAGGTATATAGTTCTTTTTGACCTGAAGAACTAGAAACTAAAATATATGTTCTTTACCTACAGCAAATCTAGTATACAGTGGTGAGGCAAAGATAGGGTATGTAATCACTCAGTTGCAAATATTAAAAATCAGAGATGCACAGCTATCATTAGTATGTAGCAATTCTAAAATTTCAATGGACAGATTAAATGAGAATCTCTGCCGTGGCAATAGGATTGCTCTTTGACTTTCCACGATTTTTTTTCAGGGTTTAGGAACAGGGTCTCTAGTCCATTGTTTCTTACAATCTTGTAGGTTTTAATTTTTTTAGTATTTTTGTTGGCTACATCTAATGTAATATTAGAGAATATACCATTTTTCTGTCTGCTTTCTGTCTACAGAAAATTGGGAGCCGTGGGTCATTTTAGGTGGCAAATGGTCACAGTTCTGGGGAATGGTTCTTTTAGCTTCTTATCTACTTGATTACAATCAGCTTCATTTAGCAAAGGCAAACCAAAACCACAGCTATTTCAGAGACCTACTCCCTACATCAGATGTGTTTATGTGCTTTCCACCCTCCTGCTTGTCTGTCCATGTCTCTCTTTTCCTGGTTAAAAATAACTTTATTTGTCAAACCTGGTTTAAAGAAATCCCAATGATCTCTTTCCCCCAAACCGTTTAGTCCAAATGAAAGTCTATGTAGTATACACAATCACAGCCTTATTGGGTCTTTGCTTGGAAACACTTTCACTGATTGAGTTAACAATGAGTGTGACTAACATACACTTGAGGGGTTTTTTAAAATTTATTTTTGTTGTTGACACTTTTACAGATGTCCCCATTCTCCCCCGTTTTGCCCTCCTCTACCCAGCACCCCCTCCTTCCCTCTGGCTGTCACCACACCGTTGTCTGTGTCCGTGTGTGACCCAGACATGCTCTTTGGCTAATCCCTTCACTTTCTTTCTTCTAGTCTCACCCTCCCCCTTCCCTCTGAGACCTGTCAGTCTGTTCATGTGTCCATGCCTCTGCTTCTATTTTGTTCAACAGTTTATTTTGTTCATTAAATTGCACATATGAGTAAGGTCATATGGTGTATTTCTTTCTCTGACTGATTTATTTCACTTAGCACAATATTCTCCAGGTCTAACCATGCTGTCACAAAAGGTAAGATTTTCTTCTTTTTATAGCCGCATAGTATACCATTGGCTTTGATACTTGTGGCAAAGCTGAATTTAGTTGGTCTTTGTTCCTCTAAGGTTTTCTCGATTGTTCCTTTTATTAATTGAGGTTGGGAAGATAGTCATTTCTGCAAATCTCAGTTTTATGAACTTTTTCTATTACTTGTAATTTACTGCTTATAAATTATCTTTTTCTTGTGAATTCAGTGCTAAACCTGTCATTTTTAAAAATACTCAATAATTTCTTGTTAAATATAACTAATACTAGAGCTAATAAGTGAATTCAGCAAAGTTGTGGGTTTAAATCAGTAGTGCTTCCATATACCTGCAATGAACCAATCAAAAAAGAAGTTAAGAAAGCAATTCAAATTAAAATAGCAACTTAAAGAATAAAATACATAGCAATAAATTTAACTAATAGGGTAAAAGACTTATACACTGAAAAACTTTAAAACATTACTGAAATAAATTAAAGATAACCTAAATAAATGGAAAATCATCCTGTACCCATCAATTAGAAATATTTGATGGGGAGCATTCAGGTCTACCACAGGACATTTAGAGGACCATAGGCAGCTTAGTACAATGAAATGCTATTAAAAAAACAAACACTAAAAGGGGATATCGTTAACAGGTAAAGTCCTGTAAAGTGTAGAAATGGTGATCCCATGCTTTTTATTTTTTCAAATCATATTTCTTGAGATGCCTTTTGAAATAACAACTGAATGGTTCCTTAGGAATAATTTAGTTTTGATGTATGTGTGTGTGTCTTTCTCCTTCGTATTTTTAGTTCTCAAACTAATTTGAACTGATGGTTATGTAATAAGGTTCCTAATGTAGGGAGCTTATTCCCATTTTTTTCCAGTATACACTATGCTGCAATGACTATCTAGCTCATATATTACCTCCCTTTCCCCTAATCTCTGCTGAGGTATCCCCCCCAAAAAAAGGTTTGATTTTCAGGTATAAAGTGTTAATGCATTCAACAAGAGAAAGTGAGTTTCTCATTTCTTTAGCAAAGATGTCTAGAAGTTAATTACCCTTGTTATTATTATTAACAGTTCAAGGCTTTGTAATATATGTTTAAAAAATTCCATGTGTACCAATTTATATATAATAAACAATGCAAAAAGATACTCAGATACACATTCGCTGAGCTTTTACTAACAAATTTTTAAACTTATAATTTGATAAGTAAAACCTGTTAGGTTTTTGTGATGGTTTATTTTATGTATTAACTTTGCTAGCTGTGGTGTTTGTTTGGTTAAACTTTGGTCTAGATATTATTGTGAAGGTATTTTGTAGATTTTATTAACATTTGTAATGAGTTGACTTTAAGGATAGACCTCATCTAATCAATTAAAGGCATTAAGAGCAAATACTGTGGTTTCCTGAAAAAAGAAATCTTTTTTCAATATTCTAACATACAAGTCCTGTCAATTTCTAGCCTGTCCTAAGGAATGGCTGCTTGCTAGCTTCTACAATATCATAAGCTAATTTCTTCAAGTAAATTAATCTCAGTTTCTGTCTCTCCTACTTCCTTCTTTCTCCGTCTCCATGTATTCCATTGGTTCTATTTCTGTGGAAAATCCTGTCTCATGTAGTCTGTAACATTGTATTTATTTTGCTCATCTTTGAGATTATTGTGACTTTTTAAGGATGCTTGAGCACTTTGTCATGCTTTTCTGTACATACATACTCTATTCATCTACCGAGTTTGGTTAACTTGTTATGTAGTTACTGAAAAAGTGCGAGAAAGCTGTATTTGCATCTGTGACTCTCATCACTTCTGCTGCTTTAGGACATGCCATATGTATATTTAAATCTTATGACATATTTATTAATTTGTATATGTAGATATTGAGGAATTCTGGCTGTCTCTATTGTGTATATCCAAAAGTAAGTGCTGTAATTACATCTAAATAGTCAAAGTTAGTTTTCTCATAAATTCAAACAGATTTGTTCAGTTATGGTAATTAATCAGGTTTTGGTAATAATTTTTCATACAGTTATGTGGGTAATAAATAAAAGGGTAGGTATCAAAATCCAAAGTTTACAGGAATTAGTGATAGATATTTACTTGCCGTATTTTCTTTTTCCTTAGTTATAAACCAGTAACAACACTAATTTTATTACTTGTATAATAGTTGTGGTGTTATTATTCTGATCCATTCTTAATATACCATCAGGATCACTTGAGTCTCGTTCTCATAAAATAGGCAGAAAAGGTGTACCTTGAGACCAGTTATCTGCCAAAAAAAACACCTTTTATTACCTGCTAATTATTGTCCCAAATGTATGTACTGATATGTTGGCAGATTGTGGCTAGCCATAAAATTATTTTTTTCTCTTACCACATACTTCACTTTTCTTTATTTCCCATATATAATAAATTTAAAAGAGTGAATAAAGAAGTGAAATTGTAAATTAAAACCCACTACCCAGAAAATAATAAGAAGGTTACTTGCTATTTCTTTTTATGTTCTTTAAGAAAATAGGCAGGTTATCATTCTCATTTAAAATAATATATGTAATGTTTGCCTTAAGCAGAAAACCACAGAAAGAACCGTCCTACTTACTGCTTGGGCACAGAATTGCAGTGATGATAAGGAGAAACTAGAACTTCTTAATTCCTATGTAATTTTCTGTTCGCTGATTGCTGCCTGTGTGTTTTTATTCTTTCACAACTTTCCGTCAATACAGAGACCATTCTTTTTTGACAGAGGGCGTGTTAAAGAAAACAGGAGCCCTAGAGTAGCGAAGAGATTGCTGTGCACCAGCCTGCGGGTGATAGATACATAATTGCCCGTGTAGGTGAATTACGGTCAAGGAGCTTACAAATGAAAACAGTGAAACATGGCCTGTGATCTTGTGAGGATTTCCAAAAAAAAAAAAAAAAGAGTGGGGGGTGGGGAGGGATGCTAAGTACCCTAGATTAAAAATGGAATAGTACTCTTCACTTTAAAGAAGAATGTTCACAAACTTGTGATCGTAATGGTGGTTCCTGGCATGAGTCCAGGCGGACTGCTAAAGAAGGATGGTCACTTCTGGAACCACACTGATTTGCTAAGAAAACACTGTCTTGGCTGAACTTACACTTTTGGAATCTAGAAGTCAGTCAGGTGAAGATTATCTAAGCTGTAACAAGGAAAACCTCTCACAAGATCATTGTGAACAAAAGTGTGAAATATTTGAGAGAAAGGGCATTAGATAAGTAATTGGCTAAGTGGCCACACCAAATATGTAAATATGTGGATTAATATCCACTTAGAGAAATAGTCTATAGTGAAATACCACAGAGGACTACAGTTATCCTTATTTTGCTCCATGTTATCAATGATTTCAGTGAAAATACAGACAGATTATTTTTTACTTTCGTGTATGAGGTGAGTTGTATTTAAAACGTTTTTTAGAGGCTGAAGTAGTTGGGCTATATCCATAGTAAAATTCAAAAGGAATAAATATTAGCCTTTTATACTTAAAACTTAAACATCAATAGAGGATGAGGAGCCCAATTCAGCCATATAACATGCATTGAACATTTAGGGTTTTATTTAGTAAGTTTCAAAAGCAGATTTTTAAAACTAATATAATTTTTCTTTGATATAATTGAAGTCAACTTTCCTAAGGGGGGAAAATAGAAGAGTGGAGTCCTACTCTTTGAACTTACATCAGTTAGTTCCTTTTAGTACTAGGTGTCATGTTTTCAAAAGATTATTTTCAAGTTGGAACATAATTCATGGACAGTGCATATAGGGTTGAAGGGACATAAAACATATAGTATGAAGAAGAATTAATGTAACTACTTGAAAAGTTACCTATCTTAAAGTTTGAAGTAAGATTAAGTATTCTTTAAGTTCATTTCTGGCTCTAAGATTCTGTGATTGTAGAAAGGGAGCTTAATGTGCATTTACTGGGCATTTGCTGAATGGAGATCCAGATGGACATGGGCATGAGTATAGTTGACTTCATCCTTGCCTTAGAATTTCCTTATTTGTCTAGATACATAGATACTTTTTACTATATTTAAGGACATGATAAGAAAATATTTTATACTCATATATTGTTGGGCCATTTACTCTAATCCTTAGAGGGAATATTTAAAAATATGAAAAATGAAACAAAAACAATAAGCTAATAACTAGAATAGGAACTGAATTAGAGAAATGAGGTCACATGGAGGTTTATCAGTGGGGGGGGGAGAATGGGGAAAAGGGTACAGGGAATAAGAAGCATAAATGCTATGTACAACTAGATAGGGGGAGGTTAAGATAGTATAGGAAATGGAGAAGCCAAAGAACTTATATGTATGACCCATGGACATGAACTAAGGAAGAAGGGAACGTTGGAGGGAGGGGGTACAGGGAAGAGAGGAATAAAGGGGAGAAAAAATGGGACAACTGCAATAGCATAGTCAATAAAATATACTAAGAAAACAAAAACAATTTCTATCTTCACTGTCAACTTTTTAAAAAAACATGATTTTATTTCTATAAACCAATACCTTAGATATTTTCCTTCAGAAAGATTAACATTTTCTTTAAAATGTCCACTGCGGATAAAAATAATTCCTTGGGTAGAAACAATTTCTTGTGAAATACTTTTTATTAGTTTATAGAAGATATACTATTGAAAACAGATGGTAGAACTCATAGTAAAACAACTGCTTATTGTAAAAAATGTATCTACCCACTAAATTTCTTTGCTTAGAGACTTTTAAAATAGCATTTGTTCTGTTGTAAATGATCACAATTTTGATGAAAAGAAGACATGAGAAAGATCTTTATGCTTAATGGATTCTCTGTCATATAAGCAATTTAATCATTCAGATTGGACAGCAGCTTATTATTTTTGGTATCTTACAGTAAAGCTCATGAATTAGAAGTGTGATGGTGGGTGAAACGTAGTTTTATCGCTTGTATGCCCAAAGCACAGCACTGTTTCAGTGGCCACAAGGGTTATTTAAAACAAATTCTGAAATATTCCGCATTTAAATTCTCATCATTTGCACTACTTTCAAGGTCTGTTTCAAGAAATGGTGGTCCATTATTTACTGCAAAAATTTTTTTCATGGATAGTTATGAGCTCTCCATTTATCCCCATCGTGACCTAACCATTATTATAAAGCCTATATCACTTGATTGTATGAATGGCAGTGAAGGAGGAAATAAGTAAATAGGCAAAGTGAGGACTGAAGTTCAGATTATGAAATTACCAGATTTGCCATAAGTAACATGTCTAAAAAATGCATGTACAATTACATTATATAATAGACGTGTGCTCTCAGCATTTTACTGTATTAACTCATTTAATATTTATATTTCACTTTCAATGTTAGTGGAATTAAACAAATAGAATAGATTCCCTAGAACAGAGCTATAAGAAGAGTTTGAGTTGTGCCCAAAATAGTAATCCTTTTTTAAAATTTTTTTAAATTTTATTTTAATTGTTGTTCAAGTACCATTTTCTGTCTTTTTTCCATCCCAGCCCATCCCCCCCAGCCCTCCCCACCTCCCTCCCATTTCTACTCCCCACTCCTAGTTTTTGTCCATGTGTCCTTTATACTTGTTCCTGTAAACCCTTCCCCTTTTCCCCTGAAGGGGAAGGGTTTACAGTGAAAAAAGGAGAGGGGGGAGGGAATTCAGGGCAAAATTGTAATCCTTTTATCTCTCCTCAGAGTCACAAAAGGACCTGGAATAAATGGAAGGCTTTATAGTGGCTGCAGCCTCCAGCTGTTCCGTGTAGCTTCTTCTGTTTAGGCCACAATGCTGTACTATTGAAGCCCATAAGTCAGGCTGCCAGGAACCCACCTGTAGCCTAACAAAGTTAGGTTTATAAGGTTGCTGCACAAGGGATAATATATACCAAGGGAACTATGAATGTCTTTAAAGGGGGAGTAGGGAAGAGTATTACAGGATTTGGGGGCTAGAATTAGTCATAGAGTGGTCTGCAGAAATTCATCAGAATGTATTTAAAAAGTGGAACAATCTGTGATCTTTAGAACACATGAGTCTATCTAAAGTTACTGTTAGACTCGTTTCTTCTGTGGTCTTATCTTAAGACACATGGATCTGACTGGACTGTTGTTAAAAGATTTGGTCTCAGATAGTCTGCTATGCACATCATGGCCAGGTCTGACACAATTTACTTATTTTGTGACTCAACTGTGTTTTGCAAAATGTGGTTTTTGTTTCCACTGAGAGTTCTCCCTCTTGGGTTAGTTGTCAGTAATACTGTCTTTTACTTTATCAGGATAATTGTTATCTTTTTCTGACTTAGCCTTAGTTCATCAGTTCATGGCATGCTATCCTATTGGGTCTTGCAAAGCCTCTGTTGTGTGTGCACATACTTGAAATTTTTATCCTTATCCCCCAATTGTCACCCTGTCTTCTCTGTCATTGGGGGACCAATTTTAATATGTGTCCTTATTTTGTGATCTCTGGGATATTGTGTGCATTTATTATTATCTTACAAAAATGGTATTATGTATAGAAATCATTCTGTTTCTAACTTTTCCCCACTAAGGTCTATGCTTGTAAAATCCACTAAACATTATGCTCATGAATTCAACACTGCTGCTGTGTGTGCCTGATTTCCTGTTTTAACATCTTTCTGTCACTATGTGTAAATCTAATTCACTTTGCTAAATTGTAGACTCCACAGAATGAATCCACCGTATTTTTTTCTACCTACTCTCCCATAATCAGCTAGTTGACTTTTAACTCTTCACCAGCCCAATAACTTTTTATGTGTTCTTACAGTTTAGTGCAAGAAAAGAAAAAGGTTTTCCATCCATTTGTCTATCAATTGCCTATCATCTCCATCCAATAAGGTGATTGTTGTATGACAGGCTATGCATGTATTTAAATATTGCTGGTCCATTCTCTGGGATTGCAGTGACAGACTACAGTCCTGCCAGCACTGCACAGTTCCTACATCCTCCAAATGCTCGACATTGTCCAGCTTCTGATTTTCACTCTTTTAGTAAGTGATGCCTCAATCTTAATTTGCATTTTGTTTCATAAAATGGTTGATTTGGGGAATTAACCTTTTCAGTAAATTGCCTACTCATTAGTCTTTTTAAAATTGAGGTTGATTTATATTTTGTGTCAATGTGCAGGGGTTCTTTGTACATTTAATTATTAATCCCCAGAGGGCTTTATACAGTGCATTTCTTTTATCTGTAAATAGAATACTAACTTTGTTCTTAGTGTCTATTACTAAACAAAAATCCCTAATTTTGATGTAATCCAATTCTTTAGTTTTTGCCTTAGGATTTATACTAAGTTTCTTTAAGGATTCCTTTACTATCTTTATAGCCAAAGGCTTACCTGTACATTTTTTCCTACTATCTTTATGATTTTATATTTCACATATTAGTATTTTATCTCTGTAGAGTCTGACTTTGTATGTAATGTTGGATAAAGATCCAGTACCTATTTGTATGTTCCTGCCTAAAATGAGCCACTTTCCCTAGTAGCACACAGAGCAGCATCTGTTTAAAAACCTGTATGTGATCTTTCAGGCCTGACTGTAGGTGATTACAAAGGTTTACCTGGCAAGCTTCAGGAAAAACTACTCTTCCCTCACTAGGCGAGGTAAACTATGAATGGATCGTAGCTGAAGGAAGTTGCATTCAAGTACCCAGGCCCCCTGGCTGGCCATGCTCTTCACACAGCTGCATTCCTAGCTCAGGGGTTGACATTTCTGTTTCTCTTTATCTGAGACCTTGGGCAGAGGTCTGCTTGAGGCATTTCTGCTTACGCCTTCTTATTGGGAGGGCGAGGGAGAAACCTTAAAAATACTTTATCCTACTCTGATTCAGTATTCGGTACTTTCCCACTCCTCCTGCCTGCCTGCCTCCTAGGGTCCATAAAACTGCCAGAGACTTTTGTTCAGGGTTCCCACAGCAGAGAGATGACTTCCCCTTCTATGGTACTTCATGTGACCTACGTCTGTGTGCAGTTCCCCTGGGGGGCGGGGGGGGGGATGGAACAGGGAGGAGTCAGTGCTTCTCTGGTTTTTAGCCACTTGCTTATACAGTAAGTGATTAAAGGCTTTTCTGCCACTTTCATTTTGGCTTATTGTGGCTTAGTTAGCAATGCCCACACCCAAGAGCTTTGCTCTTCCCAGTTCAGCTGAGCTCCTGACAATACTAAGATGGCATTTTCAGAGTACAGTTCTTGGACCAGAAGCTTCAATACCAGTACCACTTGGGAGCTTGTTAGAAATGCACATCTCTAGCACTACTCTAGACTACTGAATCATAAACTCTGCTCTGGGGCCCTTAAATACTCCAGGTGATTCTGATACAAGCCGAAGTGTGAGAACCACTGAACTAACAGTGTACCCTTAACACATTGTTTTGTGGCACCTCTTTATCCCACATTAAGTTCCTATATATTACGTGGGTCTGTCTCTGAGCTCTCTCTTATGTCCCATTCATTCATCTGTTTGTTCTTGTATAAATACCATACTGTTTTTCTTACTGTGTTTTATTACTGTGTGGTGGAATCTTATTACGTGGTATAACAGGTCTCTTCTTTTTTTTTTTTCTTTCCACACTAAAGATTTCAATCCACTTTTTAGCTTGCATGATTTCTCAAGAGAAGTCTACTGTAAAATTTAATCTTTTCCTGTTATAAGTAGTTTTATTTACAACTTTTTGTTTTTTTGCTCTGGCTTTTGTTCTGCCTCTTTTCCTTTGATTTTCTGCTGAGTCCAGTACACATAGGTGTAAGTATTCTGGTATTTATCTTGCTTGGTTTTCTCTGTACTTTCTGGATCTGTGGTTTGATGTTTGCTAATAATTTTAGAAAATTCTTGGCCATTATTACTTCAAATATATCTTTTTAATTCTTATTCAAATATTCCTTATTATTCAAATATGTCTTATTACTTCAAATTTTATACATATGTTATGCCTTTTAAAATTGTCTCACAGTTCTTGTTGTTCTGGTCTGTGTTTTTGTTATGTTTTCCTCTTTGCACTTCAGTCTCTGGAGTCTCTCTTCATTTTCATGATTCTTTTCCTTGGTTAGGTTAACTCTGCTGATGCACCTGTCAAAGGCATTCTTCCTTTTTGTCTTGATTTCTGTTTTCCTTTTGATTCTTCCTTAGAGTTACCATCTATATATTATTCATCAATTGTTGCATGTTATCTGCTTTTTCCATTAGATTCTTCAACATATTATTTTTATTTTAAATTTCCAGTGTTATAATTCCAAAATCTGTCATATGTAAATGGGTTTTGATGCTTTCTTTGTTCCTTCAGACTGTTTTAGCCATTTAGCATGCCTTACAATTTTTTAAAAGGTGACTTTGTAAGTATGTATGATGGCAAATGTTTATGAGATTTATTAAGGTCATTTTGCAATATATATAAATATGAATTGCATTGTATACCTGAAACTAATACAATGTTACATGCAGTTATACCTTAAAATATGATTATATTATACTATGTAATAGGAATGAAGGTGAAAGGCTTTTAGTGAAGATATGTGTTATTTTTGACAGGAGTGAGCAGCTGTGTTTAATGTTTCCAGTTGCAAGGCCCCAGAGGATAAAGATTCCTAAGAGTCCTTGTTTCTGTCTCCCCTGTCATCTTTGGCACCCCTCCTTAGGTAGAGCCTGCATCTCACAGCTTTCTGCTGTTATCCACTGTTATACGAGTACCCTGCTGGCTTGGTCATAAGGTGCTGGTGCAGGGAAGCATACTATTATCTTAGGACAAAATCTTTGTCTTTTAGTGGGTTCAGTTCTTCACAAGGTTTCTTGGCTCCCCCCCACCCACAGTCTTATAAGAGACAAGAAGGCTGGAGAAGGCTAGTGGAATCTTGGTAACACCTTTCCCCCAGGTAGAAGGTTTTATAAGGTTTTGTTAAAGTTTTTTCATTTACAAAATAGCCATTGTTATCGATAATGCTCTGAGCATAGTTCTTAGTGGTTACTTTTTCTACTTCCTTTGCCAGAGCCACAAGAAGAAAATGTTTGGCTTTTCACACTGAGATCCTGATCAGATCTTTGGGTAGGAGAGGGGTGGGTGGGGGGAGGCAGGGGAACTCATAAGAGTGTGGGGAAAACACTCTATGACAGCGATTTTCAACCTTTTTTATCTCATGACACATATAAACTAATTACTAAAATTCTGTAGCACACCAAAAAATATATTTTTTGTCTATCTGACAAGAAAATATGTGTAATTTTGATTAATTCATATTGGACAGCTATCATTGTGTTGGCTGTTGTCATTGTTTAATTTCACAGTCTTAGGGAAAAGAGGTCAGTGCCCCTGACTGAACAGGCAGGCGCTGCATGTTTTACAGAATTCTGGCAGCACACCGGTTGAAAACCACTGCCCTGCGACATCAGCCCTGAAGAGTCCTTACTCTTATACTTATCCCCCCTCAGCCTCCAGCAGTTCCTCAAAATTATCATTTCAGTGTTCCTATCAGTTTATGTCTCCAGCAGCTTCTGTTCCAGATATGGAGATCTTGGCTGTGTCTCACTGGATTTTCCTGTCTCTGCAGATTTTGGGGTGGCGGTTGACCCTGTACTAATTCTCTGATGGATCTGAGGCACATCATTGGTCTTGGCTGGCCCAGCTTTTTATTCATCTTGAGAATTGGAGTGACATGCCAGAGCTGAAAGTAGAAGTGTGAATATATGTTTTTATTACCCAATTTACAAATGTGTTTTATCCATCAAAACCTTCCTTAGATTAAAAGCATCTGTTGAAAACATTCCTTATAATTAAGACTAATAAGGTCATAGTGACTCTGGTTGAAGTGGGGATGGGATGTCTAGTTCTCTGCAGAACAGAATTTGAAAGCTACTGGTCCCTTCTATGAAGTGATCAGGTCCATGAGTAAACCCATATGAGTATTCTATTGGTTGTCGCCAAGCATTCTGTCTTTTATTCATCTTAGTACTTAATACTGTGTTTTGAATCACATAATATGCTCACTCAGAATTCACAGTGTTTGTGTGCCCTCATATACTTCATAGAAATATAGTTTATTTGAGAGGGAAGTGGAGTGTGTTGTATATTAAAAGATGTGTTTTATGTGACTGTAGAAAATAAAATGATCTGCTTGAAGAAATGATCCTTCTCATCTATGGCATATGTTTATCTTGCATAGAAAAGAAAAGGGGCATTTTTTTTCTATACTTTTTTTCTCTAGATGGATGTATAATCTTTAAGAAAACATGTTAAAAGTGTTTGATGGGATTACTTTATTTCCTACCTAAAAGATATTAAAGATGTGATAAGCTTTCCCAAGGTGTTATTCACCACATCTGCATTTTATGTTAATTACAAGGTTTGTGTGGGAAAATTGTTAGACCTTTCTTAAGTCTTCCAACAACTTCAGAGTCTTAAAACTCGTGGCTAGATTTTGAGGAGTGGGGCTGGGAGTCTGATATATAATTCTTTTTATTGACTTTTCAACTTCTGTCATGTTATATATGCTTATGACCTGTTTTTCAACTGAACCAGTAATTTAGTCCATTACTGGCCTGTGTAAATCTTAGCCACAGCTATTTCCCAGGGTGGTTTTGGGTCTAACGAGCGGTCGGTGTTGATGTCCAGCAGGAAATCTTGCAAACCAGACGATGAGTGTGGTTCGAACTGTAACCTTGTTAAAGCATTGGTCAGGTTGCACTTAGGAGAGTTATTTAATTAGTGTCCCAATAATATTTGTGTACAGTTTTTTAGGTGACCACTGCTTTTTTTCCCCTTTCATCGTAGTTCAGAAAAAGACAGTTGCCTGTTGTTATCAGAGTCAGGTATTAATTCAATACTCTTTTTTTTAAAGATATCTTTAAGCAGTTGTTTTAATAACTGGTAGAACTTCTCTTGAACACTAGTATCTATAATGTCATAAACTTAAATTGAGAGCTTTCAGTAATTTAGGCACTGTATTTTAAGTTATTTTAAAATATAAGAACATTCTCTACCTTCAAGAAACTATTAGACTTGTTACGGGAAACTGATATAAAATGATTTGTGATGCAAAACAAAAACAACACATGGGTGATGGAAACAAAGTGCTGTGGGGCCACAGGTGAGGGAGCAGGACATGCCTCCTGCATGTCTAGGGACCAGCTCAAAGGGTCGCATGTCGGTGGGCATGAAAGACTGGCTTTTGACTTAAAGAGAAAGTGTATTGTAAGTACATAGAAATAGTCTGTGTCAAAAGTAACTTACATACAATGTATGTGTATTTTTTTGTTTATTGATGCATAAATCATATACAGTAAAATCTACCCATTTTAGGTGTACCGCTTTTTGGATTTTGACACTTAGTGTTATAACTGCTACCTAAATCAAGATTTAAAAAACATTTTTTCATCCCCCAACACCAAAATTCCCTCATGTCCTTTGTAGTCAATCTATACAAGTATTTTTAAGATATATTAAGTAGAAATTTTGAGTGAAAACTTTTTGTTTTACATTACTGATACTGAATAATTTCATTCTGTCTGGTATATTTTGCCAGAAATTTATTTTCTAGATTTCAAATTTGTATTATTTAAATGGCTGTCTTAGTAAGGTAATTTAGGAAGACTATTACAAGTGTTTAATAATTTGCAGATGTGTATTATTTTAACCTTAAATTATAATACCTATTTTTATTGGAAAGGGGAAATGATATGATTAAAAACCATAATGTTATGACCCTGGACATGAACAATGGTGGGGGGGTTGCCTGAGGGAGTGGGGTTGCTGCGGGGAGGGGGTAAATTCAGGACAATTTTAATAGCCTAATCAATAAAATATAATTTAAAAAACATAATGTTAAATACACAGCCTTGTTTTGTGATTTTTGTAAAGGCCAAGGCATGACATAAAGGACTAACTGATAGTTTTGAAAATGAGAAAGCAAGAGGGTGGAAATAGAATAAAGGGAGACAAGAGTAAAAACGAGTGTGTTGGCACATTCAATACAGTGAATGGAAACAGTGATCTGAGTGTCTAGTATACATTCTCTGTGCCAGTGTCATTCTCAGCACATCCTTGTGGAATTTGTGAAAGCCAGATGTTTACTGCCCTATAGAAGCTGGTAGTTTGGAATAGGAATCTGACTGTTATTATTATACTGATTTACATAAGACATTATTTAAAAAGTAGATATTTCATTGAATTTCCTATAAATTGTGTATATATTAGAAACATAAAAAGTTGTATGTAGATTCAATTAAATATTTCTACATGAAATATCATTAAAGAGGACTGTAGAAAGGATAATGAACTCCATTACAGAGTGGATATTCCATCAGTGAATTCTTCAGTAATTAAGCATGTACTTAGGTGTTGCAGTAAAACTTATTTCACATCCCCTCGCCACCCTGTTTCTCTGAGAAAGGAGGAATGCTCTGCCCGAGACGGGACATCCTGCAGTTGCTCAGTCCTGTAGTTGATGGTGATAAACAAGTGTGTCTAATGTAGTGTAAAATTACATTTAGAATTTTTAAGATTCTAAGTATGACATTTTTCTTTTCTTCTCTTTTCTTTCTTTCTTTTATTTATTATTGTTGTTTGAGTACAATTTTCTGCCTTCACCCACCCCCCTCCCCACCCCCCCAATCTTCCCCATTTCCCTCCCCCATTTCCACTCCCCACTTCTTATTGTCCATGTGTCCTTTATGGTTATTCCTGTAAACCCTTCACCCTTTTTCCCCATTATCCCCTCCCTTCTACCCTCCAGTCACTGTCAGCCTGTTCTCAATTTCAGTGTCTTTGGCTGTGCTTTGCTTGCTTGTTTGTTTTGTTGTTTAGGTTCCTGTTAATGGTGAGATCATATGGTATTTCTCTTTCACTACCTGGCTTATTTCCCTTAGCATAATGCTCTCCAGTCCCATCCATGCTGTTGTAAAGGGTAGGAGCTCCTTCTTTCTTTCTGCTGGGTAGAATTCCATTGTGTAAATGTACCATAGTTTTTCATTTTCCATCTCTCTTAAATATTGATTCCTGGTTATTATAATGTGGTCAGAGAATAATATTTAAATATTTAAATGGCACTGCATCTTTAATTGTAAAAAGGACACACAAATTGGCAAAATATTATAAATGGTCCATGTGTTGACAAAAGAAATGTCCAAGCCTATAGCTAATTCTTAAGAGTTTATTTGAGCCAAACTAATGACAGTTGCCAGGAAGTAAAATTTCAAGGGATTGAGAAAATACTTTGGAAAATAACAGCTTTGCAGCTTATTTTATACATTGGAGTAAAGAGGGTAACATGAAATCCATTGGTGATTGGGTAAGGTGACAGGAGAAAGCAAAGCAGGGAAATCTCTGGGATTGGATACAAAGTGAAATGGAGATACACACTTTTCCTTTGGTGGGTACAGGACAGTTCATGCTGATAGCACACAGAGATGCTGTGCGGGAGAAAAAGTTGATAATGCGGACTTCTGGGGTCCCCTGCCTTGGTGCTGGTGGTTGTGCCTTGCGGAGTCTGGGAAAGGAGATTACTCTGCGTTCCAAAGGTATGCTATCTTAGATGCCAAAAGACAATAGACAGGCTCAGTTAAGGTAAAGATTGCCATTTGTCAAGGAAGATAATGGCCTAGGATGTGACTATTCTCCATGACTTGCTTTTAGTTGGAATTTATGTGTTCAGAACTCTCCTCTGAGGTTACTTTTGGCCTCTGAGCTTGTAAGGCCTTGGCCATGCTGACTTCCCCTGAGCTTGTCAGGGTTAGTGTGTGGCCACTTTTTGAGTCCACACACTTGTGCTCAATGCACATGTAAACATTGTGTACTCTACTATTGGGGCAGTGTTACATATATATCTATCAGTCAAGCCTATGACTTATGTTCGCATTTTAATTTACTGATTTTCCACTGCTTGATCTACTGAATATTGAGAGAAATGCCTTAAAATCTCCTTCTCTGATAATGGAACTGTCGGGTTTCCTTTGCAGTTCTGTCCATTTTTGCTTCATATATTATGAGACTGTGCTATTATGTGTGTACAAATTTGTGTTTGTTCTACCTCCTGGCATCAGTTTGCAGTGCTGTCTTTATTCTAAGAGCGCCTCTTGCCTGGCGTCTGCTGTTGACACTGATGTGACTGAGACTGATGAACTGTCAGTCTTTCTGGGGTCGGCCGTGACTACTGTAGCAGCATATAGTCAGATTCTTATTGTTAGTTTGGCCCCACCAGTTTTCCTTAAATAAACTTTATTATTCAGAGCAGCTTTAGATTTACAGCAAAACTAGGAAGAAAGTACAGTGTTCCCGCCCCACACATGCACAGTTTCCCTCACCATCAACGGAAGTACCTGTACTGTTACGTTATTGTCATTAAAAATCTATAACTTACATTGCAATTTAGTCTTGGTGTTGTTCATTCTGTGGTTTAGACAAGAGTGTAATGATCTATTTCCACCACTGCATCAGGGTGTCATTAAGTATATTTTTTCACTGCCCTGTAAAATCCTCTGCATTCTACTTATTACACCTCCTTCCACCCGAGCCTTAGCAACCACTAATCATTTTACTGAGTCCATAGTTTTACCTTTTCCAGAATGTCATATAGTTTGAGTCATACTGTAGGTAGCCTTTTCAGATTGACTTTTCCACTCAGCTATATGCATTTAGGTTTCCTCTATGTCTTTTCATGGTTTGATAATGCATTTCCTTTTAACATCGAATAATACTCTCTTGTCAGTATTCCATAGGTTATTTATACGCTCACTTACTGAAAGACACCTTGTTGGTTTCCATGTTTTGGCAATTCTGAATAAAGTTGCTATGAATATCTGTGTGCTGGTTTTTGTGTGGACATAAGTTTTCAATTCAGTTGTATAAATACCAAAAGCTGTTTTGCTAGATGAAATGATAAGAGTATATGTAGTTTTATTTAAAAAAAAACAAACTGCCAAACTGTTGTCCAAAGTGGCTATACTAATTTGCATTTCCACCATCAATGAACAAGGGACCCTGTTGCTCCACATCCTCATCAGCATTTATTGTCAGCATTTTGGATTTTTTACTCTTCTGATAGGTGTATATTAGTATCTTGTCATTTTAATTTGTGGTTTCCTAATGACATGTGATGTTGAATATCTTTACATATGTTTATTTGCCATCTGTCTTTTCTTTTGTCAGGTGTCTGTTTTGGTGTTTTGCCCATTTTCCAAGCGCTTTGTTCATTATTTGTTACTTAAAAGATCTTTGTATACTTTGATTAACAACCTTTTATCAGATGTGTCTTTTACAAATATATTCTCCCCATCTGCAGCTTGTCTTATTTTCTGGACATTGTCTTTCCCAGAGCCAAAGCTTGCAATTTTAATGAAGTCCAGCTTACCCATTATTTCTTTCGTGAATTGTGTCTATGGTGTTGTATTGAAAAAGTCATCACCATACCCAAGGTTATTTAGATTTCCTGTTTTGTCATTTTTCTAGCAGTTTATGTGTTTTGCACTTTACATTTAGGTCCGTGATTCCTTCTGAGTTAATTTTTGTGAAGTGGGTAACGTCTGTGTCTAGATTCATATTTTTGCATTTGGATGTGCAGTTGTTCTGGCAGCATTTGTTGAAAAGATTATCTTTGTTCCATTGTGTTGCCTTTGTTCCTTTGTCAAAGATCAGTTGACTCTGTAGGGGTTTATTTCTGGACTCCCTTTCCTGTGCCATTGATCTTTCTGTTTATTCTGTGCCAGTACCCCAATGTCCTGATTACTGTCGCTTTATAGGAAGTCTTGAAGTCTGATGGTGTTAGTTTTCTACCTTTGTGCTCCATTGATATTGTGTTGGCTATTCTGTTTTTTTGACTTGCCATATAATCTTTAAAATCAGATTTTCACTATTCACAAAATGACGTGCTGGAATTTTGATTGAGATTGTGTTAAATTTTTGGATCAAGTTGGGAAGAATTGGCATCTTGACGACAGTGAGTCATCTTTCTGTTAACATGAAATATACTTTATTTATTTAAGTGTTCTTTGATAGCTTTTGTCAGAGACTTGTAATTTCCTTCATATAGATCTTGTACATATTAGATTTATACCTAATTATTTCATTTTGGGGGTGCTAGTGTAAATTATATTGTGATTTTTTTTCACGTTCCACTTGTTTGTTGCTGCTATTTAGGACAGGGGTTGACTTTTGTCCATTAACCTTGTATCCTGCAGCCTTGCTATAGTCACTAGTTCCAGGGTTTTCATTGTTGTCATCGATTTTTTTGGATTTTCTAAATAGATCTTGTTTATTGGTGGACAAAGACAGCTTAATTTCTTTTTCCAATTTCTGTTTTTATCTTAGCCTAGACTTTCAGTAGAGTGTTAAAAAGCAGTTATAAAAGGTATCATCCTTGTTTTGTTTCTGATCTTGACTAGAGAGCTTCAAGTTTATCACTCTTGAGTATGATGTTAGCTATACACTGTTTTGTAAATGTTTTTTATCAAGTCTAGCAACTTCTCTACTCATAGGTGCAGAGTATTTATCATGAATGGCTCTTGAATTTTGTCAAATTTTATTTGCATGTATTGATATGATCATGTAATTTTTCTTTAATGTATTGATTGATGGATTACATTGGTTTTTGAATGCTGAACCAGCTTTCCATATCTGAGATTTATTCCACTTGATCATGGTATATAAGTTTCTTATACAATTTTGGATTCCATTTGTTAGTATTTTGTTGAGAATTGTTGCATGTATGTTCATGACAGTTATTAGTATATAGTTTTAATGTCTTTGTCTGGTTTTGGCATTAATGTTAGCCTCAGAATATTTTCTCTTCTTGCTTCTATTTTCTGGAAGAAGTCACAGAGAACATAGATGGTGGAAAAGTAAGTACTCTTGCTTATTTATATCTTCTGGAAGAGTTGTAAAGAATTGGTATAATATCACTTAAATGTTTGGTAGAATTCATTTTGAATGAATCAGGGTTTGTTGATTTCTATTTTAGAAGGTTATTGATTATTGGTTCCATTTCTTTAAAAAAGTTTAACAATATTAACAATATTAAATTAAAAAATAATATTTTCTTCATCAGTTCCCCAATAAAACAGTGGTTTTTTGTGATCCTTTTCAATATTTATTCAGATATATATAATATTTATTATGTATGGTTATAATATACTTGGTTTACATACATGTGTCTATACATACAAACAATAATATACACAGTTACAGTAATGAAGATGGCTTTAAATATTTCATATTCAAGCTATTTTATAAACATAATTCTATATTAATCCATATTTTTATACTTATTTAATAACATGATACTTTTGGCTGACACACTATAGTTTATTGTACATCCCCCTCTTGTTGAACATTTAAAATGTTTTTTGAGTTTTGCATTTTTACAAGGAATGTTGCTATATACATCTTCATCATACTGTTTTTATTCATTTGTATTCTTTAGTTCTTAATGCTGTTTGGAACTATGCTAACAGTAATTAATAAACTTAATAGTGTTTTCATTTCCTAGGCAGCTCAAAATTATGATACCAGTAATTAAACCTTACCCTTGTTGTTAGATTGTTCAATTATGTTATGTCAGTGCTGTGGACCTTGGATAGACTATCCTTGGTTCAGTGAGTACCCATTTTTTCTGATAATCCCTTTCTTTCAACAAGTTTAATCATTTCTACCTTATAATTTCATTCATTTTATGACATGCATGTCTCCTGCCACTTGTTACCAACACTTTTTCATGTATGCGTGCACATACATACACACCAGAGATCCAACATAGGAGGGACAGTACAAATGGTAAAAGTTATGCTCCTGAAACTGATTTCTTACCTGGAAGATCCTCACACTGCAATAAATTAGAGTATTTCTTTGTTAACTGATTTTAGAAAAATGTTTTATTGTAACTGGCATAGAACTATTATTGTGCAAAGTTTGAAAGTGGAGGTTATAAAATTGACAAGCATGAAAAACTGAGAGCTAGCTGCGTAGTGTTTTCTGGTGATAAAATCTACAAATAGGAAGGACAGACCATGGAAATTTTCATAACTACTAAGTACACAATCAGATTGTTTCCTGGAAAGTACTACACAAATTATGTTATACTTTTCATGAAGTGTGCATAAATCTGTTCCTTTTTTTCTTTCTTGCTGAAGGGATTATCTTATATACATGGGTCGTTTATTTCAAATACCCATTTGAAGGCTACTGTTTTGTTGAAATAAATTTACTGCACTGTGCTTAGGCAAATGGGGAATAACAGAATTAAGTTTCATTTTTAAAAGCTATTTCATTTGAAAATGATTGAGGCAGAAATACTCTGCTCAAATTCAGGATTATGACATATCTTTGGCATTTACTAAAGTAATGTCATTGTGAAAATATAAACTAGCCTTGTATTTTTAATAAAGCTGGTATGTCTCCCAATTTTTGCTTCATTCCTTTGTATCACTCCCTTAAGTGAATGGCCTATTTAAAAAGGGTGAATAACTTATTTGCTTACATTTTTTAATGCCTGTTAGAAATATATCTATTTGGGTGAAGTAAAACTAGCATAGTATATATTATAGTTCTGTTTTATTCACTTTAAAAGTTTATTGATATTATTGAGCTTGTGTAACTGCTTTAAGTACATTTAATCTCATAGTTTATCTTTTTTAGATTTTTTTCCAAGTAATATTTAGTATATTGGCTCATGAATGGGTGAAATATCTGTGACTTACTTTATATTAAGATGTTCATTAAATTTATTTAGCATCTTTCAAGTCAGATTAAATGGAGGCCTATATGAACATGTGATTTAAGTCTATCCTGCCAGATCACTTGATCTTGTTCAATGTTTGTGATTTATAGAAGGTGTGAGATGGTGCTTCTTGGGTTTGCATTACAGGATACATTCTACACACATGTGCACACACAGAGACATAATGTGAAGCTTGTAGACCTGTGATAAATGGATAACTAACTACCTGAACATGAGCTTCCACGACTGCTTAGACTAAAATTTAATATATAAAAATTATCTGTGTGTGATTGTGATTAACTCTGTTTACAATCTCTTATGATTCACATTCCAGGAAAAGAAAAGAGCTTTTTTCTGTTTCTTTTTTTTTTTTTTAACAGGAATCAGTAAAAACCACAGAACCTCTATATTTATATTTGAGTGTGCATCACATCTTTACTTGGAAGAATTCCTTCCTAAGCGGGGTGGGGAGGGACAGCAGAACCTATCCTGAGTGCCTTTTGTTTCAGGCTGTGTTTCAAAGCGCTGTCCTTGACACCCTTGAATTAAGCATCTGCACTGTGAGATTAATGGAACTCTGTAGTTTACATTTGTTTCTTCAATTTGCTTAAAAAAATACTAAAATTACAATATAATTTTAAGGCATTCATAGACTATTTTAGATAAGTAAAATGTAGCAAACTCTTCACTTTTCTTGGATAAAATGTAGTTGTATAGTTTTCAGTTCATTTTCATAATGACTTTTAAAAAGCTCTAAGTCTGTCTTGCAAACTTTGTTGAAAGTCTCTCTTTGTGTAGAAGTTGTAAATATTTGAAAAAGTCTTTTGATTGAATGTTGCCACTGGTACAATTTTCAGCCTCTCTGTAACAAAAACTGTTGAGAACATCTGTACCTTGGAATGTTCAGTTAATAAGGTACAAAAAATATATTGACCATTTCTCATACCATCAGAAACCATATGAACCATAGCCAGGTACTAGACCTTTTGAACAATTAAGGAATTCTATATTGAGATGGAAGTGAGAAGTAATACAGGCAATCTCCAGATATGTTATATACTTTTTTTTTTTTAGATAGAATAAAGGGAGGCTGAAACCTTTTTGGCCAAGGTCTCTCAAAACTTTATAATTTCTAGTTGACTGTGATAAAATAATCTGTAGCTCAGAGTGGAGAGGCATCCCTCCTTCTGGCAGAATCTCAGACAATGAACAAACCTCAAATCCAATGCACTTTCTAGTACAGTTCCTTACTAAGTTAAAAAAAGAGCTCTGATTCTTTTCCTTTTGTGAAGATAATACTAGTAATAGTCCAAAGGATAGTAGTAGTCAGTATCAGAAGTAGATATAGCGTTTGTAAAGATGCCCAATATGTTTAATCATTAGGGAAATGCAAATAAAAACCACAATGAGATGCCATTTCTACAACTACTAGGATGACAGTAATTTTTAAAAGCAGAAAGTAGCAAATATGGTAAAGGATATAGAGAGATTTGGAACTTTTTCAAATTACTGGTAGTAATGTAAAATGGTACACCAATTATAGAAAACAGTTTGGTGGTTTCTCAAAAAATTAAACATAGAATCATCACATCACGTGACCCACCAGTTCTACCCCTAGGTATACATGTATGCCCAAAGAATGGAAAATGGGGACTCAAATAGATGTTTGTATGAGGCATTGTTCAAAAATAGCTAAAAGATGGAAACAAGCCAGTGTCCATCAAGAGATGAATAAGTAAAAGTGGTGTATACATACAATGGCATATTATTCAAGCATAAGAAAGGAATGGTCTTTAGATACATACTACAACATAGATGAACCTTGAAAACATGCCAAGTGAAATAAGCTAGTAACAAAGGACAACTACTGTTTGATTTCATGTGTATGAAATATTTACAATGGGCAAATTCATAGAGACAGAAGAAGATTAGAGGTTACCATTAGGTGGGTTGAAGGGAAATGGGCAATTGTTTAATGTGCACAGAATTTCTGTTGGAGATTTTGAAAATCTTTGGAAATAGTGTTGATGGTCGCACAACATCGTGGATATTATTAATACCATTTGTCCAATTACAAATAGTTAAAGTAGAAATTTTTATGTTATATTTTACCCCAATAAAAAAGGAAGTAGAAGTAGTAGTTACAGTAGTATAATAATAGCATTTAATATTTAATTTCTTAATTTCAGTGTTCCAGTTAAAGGTGAGGTCATATGGTATTTTTCTCTCACTTCCTGGCTTATATCACTTAGCATAATGCTCTCCAGTTCCATCCATGCTGTTGCAAAGGGTAGGAGCTCCTTCCTTTCTGCTGCCTAATTTTCCATTGTGTAAATGTACCATAATTTTTTGATCCACTCATTAACTAATGGGCACTTATGCTTTTTTCAGCACTTGGCTATTGTAAATTGTGCTGCTATGAACATTGGGGTGCATAGGATCTTTTGAATTGGTGTTTGAGGGTTCTTAGGGCATAATCCCAGCAGTGGAATTGCTGGGTCAAAAGGCATTTCCATTTTTAGTTTTCTGAGGAAATTCCATACTGTTTTCCATAGTGGCTGCACCAGTCTGCATTCCCACCAACAGTGTACCACAGTTCCCTTTTCTCTATATCCTCGTCAGCACTTGCTGTTTGTTGATTTGTTTATGATGGCCATGCTGACCTTTGTGAGGTGGTATGTCATTGTGGTTTTGATTGCATCTCTCTGATGGCTAGTGATCCCTTCATATGTCTCTGGGCATTCCTTCATGTGGGCATCCCTTCATGTGTCTCTGGGTCCTCTGTGGGTCCTCCTTGGGGAAGTGTCTGTTCAGGTCCTGTGCCCATTTATTAATTGGATTATTTATCTTCCTAGAGTGGAGTCATGTGAGTTCTCTTTATATTTTCGAGATCAAACCCTTGTCCAAGATATCATTGGCAAATACATTTTCCCATACAGTTGGTTCCCTTTTCATTTCACTGATGGTTTCTTTGGCTGTGCAGAAGTTTTTTAATTTGATGTAGTCCCAGTTGTTTATTCTTTTTTTTAATACTGTTGCTGTAGGGGCATATCAGTGGAAAAATTGCTGCCTGGAATCTCTGAAACTTAACTGCCTATGTTCTCCTGTACAACTTTTAAGGTGTCATGACTTATATTGAAGTCTTTTAGCCATCTTGAGTTTATTTTTGTGTGTGGTGAAAGTTGGTGGTTGTTTCATTTTTTTGCAGCAATAGCTGTCCAGATCTCCCGACACCATTTGTTGAAGAAGCCATTTTTCCTCCCTTTTATGTTCCTGCCCCCTTTGTTGAAATTTAATTGACCATAGAGACATAGGTTTACTTCTGGGCTCTCTATTCTGTTCCATTGATCTGTATGTTCTTATGCCATTACCAGGCTGTTTTGATCACCATGGCCTTGTAATACACACGTTTGATATCAGATATTGTGACTCCTCCTACTTTATTCTTCTTTCTCAAAATTACTGAGGCTATTTAGGGTCATTTATGGTTCCATGTAAATTTTTGAAATGTTTGTTCTGTATCTGTGAAATATGTCATTGGTATTTTAATAGGGAATGTGTTGAATCTATAAATTGCTTTGGGTAGTATGGACATTTTGATGATGTTAATTTGTCCAATCTATGAACACAGTATATGCTTCCATTTATTTGTGTCTTCATTAATTTCTTTCTTCAGTGTTGTGTAGTTTTCTGAATACAAGTCTTTTACATCCTTGGTTAGGTTTATTGCTAGGTACTTTATTTTCCTTGTAGCATTTTCTCAGACTACAAGGACCTGAAACTAGAAACCAGTCTCAAGGAAAAACTTACAAACTTTCAAATTTGTGGAGACTGAATAGCGTGCTGTTAAACAATAAATGGGTTAATAATGAAATCAAAGGAGAAATCAAAATGTTTCTAAAACAAATGAAGATGAACAACAATCCAAAACATATTCAGTGAAGGCAGCCCTGAGAGGGAAATTCATAGCAATATAGACCTACCTAAAAAAGAAACGTTTCAAATGAACAACCTAACCCTACGAGAACTGGAGGAACAATAACAAACAAAGCCTAGAGTGAGTAGAAGGAAGGAAATAATCAATATCAGAGCAGAATTAAACCACATAGAGATTAAAAGTACAATTCAAAGGATCAATAAATCTAGGATCTGGTTCTTTGGAAAGATAAACAAAATTGACAAACCTTTAACCAGACTCATCAAGAAGAAAAGAGAGAGGACCCAAATAAATAAAATCAGAAATGAAAGAGGAAAAGTTATAGGGGATACCACAGAAATACAAAGGATGATAAGAAATTCCTGTGAACAACTATATGCCAAGAAATTTGAAAATCTGGGTGAAAAGGACAAATTTCTAGAAACATGTAATCTTCCAAAACTGAGTGAAGAAGAAGCAGAAAACCTGAACAGACTGGTAACAGCTAGTGGAATTGAAGCAGTAATAAAAAAACTCCTGGCACACAAAAGCCCTGGACCAGATGGCTTCACAGGAGAATTTTACAAAACAGTTAAAGAAGAGCTAACCCCTATCCCTCTCAGACTATTCCAGAAAATTCAAGAAGAGGGAAGATGCCCAAACTCTTTTTATGAAGCCAGCATCATCCTAATCCCAAAACCAGATGATGCTTTCCCACTAAGATTGGGAACAAAACAAGGGGCCCACTTTTATTCAACATTGTATGTGGGTTTTTTTTTAAGTTCATTTCTAGTTACTTACTTCTAAATCATTTTTTATATTTTCCACTTAAGATGTTTTTATTGTGTTGTGGGGGAAAAGTGTTACTGTAGTTATTAAAGAAAATTTGTTTTATCCTAATTCTACAAGTCAAATGTAAGAAACTGTATTTGTTGCATAAATTCTCTATGAGACATTAATGTCCCTGAAGGCTCCATCCCCAGACACCAGTACAGTATCTTGTGTTGCTAGGCACTGAGCAAATATTTCTTATATGTATGGTTAATATACATTAATAAGCTTATGAATTCAGATAGGGAAATGAAGTGCAATAATCTACAAATCAATAAGGTAAACTATCCTTTATTGCAATTATAATAAAAATAACATATTAACCTATATAATTGATTTTTTACCATGAAGATTTATAATTTAAACAATATTAAGAAAGAAAAGACAAGTAGAACATCTTAGATAAAGAGTAATAGAAAGTCCAACAACAATAGATATTGTTCAAATCATATCTATCAAAGAATTCGAAAGGTTTCAAAATTGAACTTTTAGAACTACTGCTTTTCCTCTTTGACTTCTTCCTCCTGGATTTAGGTTGTCAGTGACAGGAATGAAGCCCTGATTATAAGGTCCACTTTTGAGGTATATACACTAAAATAAAATTTGTACGATCAGAAAAGATAACACTTATGAGAAGTATTTTCAAAAATATTACTGAAGGAAAATATGGATACTCCTTCTTAGAACTGTAGTTTTGAATTGCAACTAATCATTTCCTTTTGATGCAAAAAAGAAAAAACACTTACAGACCCGCCCTTTGGGAAACTCCACCACAACCATGAAAGCAATGTTTCTGTGCCTATTACAAAGTTCACCCACATACAAAAATTTTCCTACCAGTATTACTGCATCTGAAATTTAAATATGAACATACCAAAATAGGTGACCAAATATTGGAGAAACATTTCAAATGAGAAAGTTACTGACTTACCGAATAAAAAGAAATGTTGAAGAAACAGGGATAATAAAGTAGCACCTTGACTGGTATGGCTTAGTGGATTGAGCACTGGACTGCGAATCAAAGGGTCACCAGCTGAATCCCCAGTCAGGGAACATTCCTGGGTTGCAGGCCAGGTCCCCAGTGGGGTGGCGCTCGAGAGGCAACCACACATTGATGTTTCTCTCCCTCTTTCTCCCTCCCTACCCCTCTCTAAAAATAAATAAATAAAATCTTTAAAAACTAAATTAGAAGTATCCTTGCCCCCCCAATAAAAGCTATAATCAGTAAATTCAAAAAAAGAGAAGGAACAGAATACAATTGACCCTTGTACAACACAGGTTTGAATTATGTGACTCCACTTATATGTGTATTTTTTTCAATAAATATACAGTTGACCCTTGATATCTCTGGTTTTCACATCTGTGGATTTAACCATCCAAGGATGGAAAACAGTATTTTTCTTTGTGGTTGGGAATCCCTGGATGCAGAGGGCCACTTGCATGCAACAATACCTTTGCCTTTTTTACATGAGGGACTTGAGCATTCATGGCCTTTGGCATCCTCACGGAATCCTGGAACTAATCCCCCACAGATACTGAGGGACGACAGTTAAGTTTTGGGGGACTCAGGAGTTACATATGGATTTTTGACTGTGTAGGGGCAGTGCCCCAATCCATGTGTTGTTCAAGGGTCAGCTATAACTGCAACAAATGTCCTGTTTTGTAAAGGGGAGAATGATGAAATAAACAGCAGTGATTTGTCCATAGCTCATATCAAGTATTTGGGAGCAAGAATTCTACATTCTAAACGTGGAACAATTTCTTTGGTCAGCTGCTCCCTCAGTCCATGCAGTTCTGTTCTGCTCTTGTTGGTAAAGGTGTCTTCTTTCTGGAGTACAGTGATTTATCTTATTTTCTTAACAAATAAAGATAAAAAGTAACAATTAAAAGCATGAATAATACATTATGTGAACTAGACATGACTTATGCAGACTGCCTTCCTAAAAAAGTTTTAAATCAGAACAACTTTGAAAGCTATACATTTATTTTTAAATATTGAGTATCAGGATAAATTTCTATTTAAAGGAGGCTTATATGTAAACAGCATTCTAAATTTAAGAAAATATCTTATTTGTCCTCAGTAAGTGAACAAAAAACCTATGAGAATAGGAACATATATATTCTTTTGTTTCTGTTTCCCCATAAGAAAATTGTTACAGAACAAGTATCTGGCTCACCTATATTGAATATACTGAAGCTACAAAAGTCAGGTTTTCTTAGAAAATTCAGTTCAAATTCCAAGTGCGTACTTCAGGATAACTGGCTGATGGTTCTGTGTGTTTTTAACTAGCATGCTGGAATAAAAGTAAATACATGAACCCCGTGTACTTTAATGTTAGCTATATAATATAATACTGACTGTTTTCATAGAGTCATTTTTTGAATGTGTGGTAAGGGACAGTATTTTGGGACAAATGAATTCTACCAGCTGTTCTCCTTGTTGATAGATTATAGCTCTCATGGTGTAATCATAACCCGCTTACCGTTCCTTGCAGCACCAGAGGCTCCTCGAAATGCTGGAGGTAGAGAAGGACCTGTTAAAAGAAAAGATAAAGGAAGCTTTGACGCAGCAGTCTCAAGAACAGAAGGTAACACTTTAAGTTTGCTCAGCATGTGGGGAGAATGTGTTCTGTTACTTCAGATCATACATTTAGCATCTGTCTTATTTATAGGAGATATTGGAAAGATGTTTGGAGGACGAAAGGCAAAGAAATAAGGAGACATTAGTGTCCGCTGCAAAGGTATTTCCACCTCAAAAGTTTATTCTGTAGTTTAATTCCAGTCATTTTTATTGGTTCTATTTCTTGTTATGTTTACCTCACCTCAAAGCCTAAATTGAATATTTTTGGTGTCATATGAAAATTGTACTTATCAATTATTTGCCTGGTATAAACTCATCTGTAATAATGGGTTTCTTTGTAAGTGGAATTTAAAAAAACTGAGTTCATTAATGGTGCAAACTACCTAATTCTGTAAAATATTTTATTCCAGTAAAAAAGTGTTGTTTTCCTTATTTTTCCTCTTAAACTTTTAGGATATCACTGTTCCTATTCTTGTTAATTCACATTATACAAGATTATGATGATGTTGAATTTAGATTATTAATGAATTGTTAAGAGAATTTTTAAAAGAATACATATATGGACACTAATTTCCACTTGGTATTTGATAGGTATCATACAAGTAACACAGGGTCCGCCAGAAGTAAGGCCTGCTTGAGTGTGGTTGACAGGGTAATAATATGGGCACAATAATTTATAATTTTGATTGGAACATTTCACCTAAAGTGTCATATGTTGTGCTTCAGTGTGATGTTGTTATGTTACAGAATCACATGTGTATGATTTTGTAATGAAAGACTGTAGGAAAACAGGGGCGTGATTTGTGCTAGACCCTAAATGTGTGAGTGCACACACACGTGTGTGTTTATGTATGCATACAATATATGCATGTATGTTCGTGTGTGTGTATTCAATTATTTGTCAAGATATGTGATTTTTAAAGCCAACTTTGAAATGGTTCATCTGAGTAATGATTCATACATATGTACCAACAAATACATATGTAATATTAAATTTTGAGATTTGGATTTAAACTTAGTAAACAAATACTGGAAGTCTCATATGTGTCAATAACTATGCTGCAGTTCAAGGTTTTCTGTGACTTTTTCGTTTTCTTAAAGAATTTACAGTCAGGTAAGAAAAATGTTATTTAGCACTAATAAGGCAAGGAGCAATGCATGAAATTACTATGAGTGTATAGGTAGTATTTCCATGTGACAATAAATATGGAGTTTTTAACAATGTTACTTTTGAAATGAGTCTTGAAGGATGCCTTGCATTCTGAATTATAAGTTTGAATTTTATTCCATAGGTAAAAGTAGACACCTTGACATTTTTTAATATTAGTGTGAGATATTGGTAATTGACATTAACTTTTGGGAAATCGGATACAACAAAAGCAAGAGGCAGAGAAAGAATTAACTGAGCACATCAGAAGTCAGGGTAAGATACAGTGAGTGGCAGAAATAGAGCAGAGCAGTAGGAATAGCTTGGAAAGGAAATAAAGAGGCAAACTCTAGAAATGGGAGAGGGGATCAACATACATGTTGGTCTGGATGGTAAAGGAGGTGACCAGTTTGTGAACTCTCTGAGTGTTGATTCAAGAGCAACACGAAAACGAGTGCTGTTTGTTTGGTGTGGACTTTGAGGTGCCTGTGATAGATGCAGATGGCAGAGGCAGGTAGATAACTGAATCGGTCTGACATTTATAGCTCAGGAGAAAGGAATGACCCGAAGATACTAATAATGGTTTTTGGTTTCCAGCAAATGGATGGTAGTGGTAGCCATGGAAATATTGTCATGTGCACAGGAGAGTGTAAAGTAACAGGTGGTCCAGTGTCTGAGCCCTGAAAGAAAAACAAAATTTAAAATACAGAGAAAGGAAGAGGTTACAAAAAACTGAGAAGACTCAGCCAGATTAGTAGGAGAAACAAAAGCTGCATGCAGTTGTACATACGAAGAAAAGAGAGGGCTTCAAGAAAACAGAAATGGGCAGCTATGTAGAATGCTGCTTCGAGATTAACAAAAATAAGGACTAAAACAAACAAACAAAAAACTACTGTGGAAGGTATGAGTGAGCCTAGTAAGAGTAGTTTAAGAAGAGGATGGTGGAGTAACATAGTCTAGAAAGTGGTAACTGTCAGCTTCTACAGTTTTTGTCAAATTGGTCATGAACTAGAGGCAATAGAGAAAGTGGTAACTTTCTAGGGATTAGGGGTGGGAGGTCTGTGGACTTTGCTGCATACCAAAGTGGATGGTTTTCTTGAGGAAAATTCTTGTGCAATTATTTGAATTACAGCTGAAGTGTAGGCATGTTTTTTTTTTGTGTGTGTGAAAATCCATTCTACTACATAGAGTTACATAGGCTATAATATTTGACAGACATTTTCTCCAAAATACATGGAGTGAGCCCAGCACATGAAGGGAAAAAACAAAACAAAACAGAGTTTTTATTGCTTATGGTAAATTTCGAGCTTCAAAGAAAAAATTAGAGTTTTGGAAAATTTGTATTTGCTTTCATTCAGTGTTTTCCAAGTAAAAAAAAAAAGTTTTTAAAATCATGCATAGATAAAGGATTTATTCAAAGTGCAAAAGGATTGTAAGGTAAGACTACAAAAATTTCATTGACATGATTTGGTTTTCCTTATTGCAACTAACTTTTAAGAACTACCTCATTAACTTTTGTTTGGAATCATAAGAATATCTACAGTAATCTCAAACTGGCTACTAAATATTTTTCCCTTCTGTACTACATATCTCTGTGAGACTAGTTTTTTTCCTTTTTAGTAGAATTTAACCAAATAATATCATTACAGGTTTAATACAGAAGGCAGATATAAAACTCTAGATGTCTTAAGTCAGATATTAAGGAGGTTTAGAAACATTCTTTTCACTTTTTAATTTTGCAAAATATAGTTATTTTTATAAAGTATAGTGTTTGTTATTATACAGTGCCTTTACTGTTACTAGTTTTAAATGAATTAATAAATATATATTTTAATTTTGTCTTGGTTTAAATTCCTTATATGGTAAATCTTACCAATACAAACAGCAGCTCTTTGAAGTCTTCAGTAATTTTTAAGAGTGTAAAGGGATCCTAAGATCAAATAGTTCAACAACTGTTACTTTAAGCTAAGGCTTGGGTTCTTTTAAGTTTAGAAATGCCATGGAAATAAGTCGATCATTTGTACAAAAACAGATTGATTTTATTTCACAGTAGTTATTAAATCTGCTTAAAAACATCAGAACTAAACCCTGTAGAATCAAAGTTTTGTGTTTTTTAGGTTGACCCAAGTCTGTCTTATTCAAAGAATTATTGTGCAGTCATCCTTTCGATTTGTTTTGTTTTGGTCTTTATTTCTTTTGAAGCTTGAGAAAGAAGCAGTGAAGGATGAAGTTTTAAAAGCCATAGAAGAAGAAAGAAAAAAATTGGAAAAAGCTCATGCTGAAGAACGGGAATTATGGAAGACTGAGCATGCAAAAGATCAAGAAAAAGTATCTCAGGCAATTGAGAAAGCTATACAAGAACAAAGAAAAATTAGTCAGGTTAGTAAAATTAATTCTTTGTGAAATTTTTTCTTATTTTTCTCAAAATACAGTATTCTTCCTATTTTATCTTAAAATCAACTTAGTGAACATATCAATATTTAATTATGTTGCCTTTGGTATTAATATTTTAAACAAGTAATTCTTAATATATGTATAGTTTTACCTTCTTATACTTATAATCTTACCTTTAACTGTATTTTCAAGACAAATCACAGTACGAATTCATGTTTAGTCATCACCACTACATTAAGCCTCCTGTTTAAAGTATATGTTTTTTTTTCCACAAACAACACATGTACACATACAATCAATATAAAACAATATATGTGGAAAACATATATCCCCATTTCTACAGTAGCAGAAATTAAAGCTTAGGAAGGTTCTATAAGTTGCTCAAGGCCGTCATAACTTTTTAGAAGAGCCAGTAGTCCGGATCCAAAATCAGGCAGCCATACTCAAGAGGACTTGCAGGTCACCACCACACTATTCTCTCCCCAGTGTTCTCATCTTAGAACAGAGTACGAATTCCGCTTATTGGTCGTTTAATGTGTAATTTCAATATGAAGCACTTGAGAGGGTTATTTTAATTTCCTTCTTCATTCAGTAGTATCTATTAAGCATCTGCCCTGCATTGGCACTGTTGGGAGATTTTGATGTACAGCATCTAATGAGATAGACACGGTCCCTAGGCACTCATGGAGCTTCTGCTCAAGTTAAAAAACCTTTGTAAGTAAGGTAGTTTCATATAGTTCCATCGGCTGTGAAGAAAATTTCAGGGTTATGTGTTTAGCTGAGAATGCATACTTGTTTAGATAAGGAAGTTAGGAAAAAAGCCAGACAAAAAAATGTGCATGCTACATGATGCTATTTACATGAAATTCTGGAGAAGGCAAAACTAATTTGAGAAGAAAGGAATCAATGTTTTCCTAGGAATGGTGGGGAAGACTTTCTGAAGGTATAAGGGAGATAAGGGTACTAAATGGTAATGGGAAAAATACAATAAAGATCAAGTTTAAAAGAAAAAGAGTCTTATGCTAAAAATTGTAAATTAATGTAAATCTTCCACAAATAGCCGTATCATTGGCCCAGCCCTTCCCAACTTCTATACTCACTTTGAAATCAATTTGATATTCATGTACTCCTATAGGAAGCAGCCGATTCTGTTCATATTTTCCTAGAAGATACCAAGGTGTCTCCTGTTTTTCGTAGCCATACATTTTAATGTACTGCAGCTGCTCCAGAGATCGCTCAGGGTCCCTCCCAGCCATGGCCACCTCTTGGGGCTGTGGCCTTGGGAATCTTGCCTGCCCCCTTTCCCTGGTGTCTACTGTTTCTTTCTCATCCATTTTGGCAGCAAACTAATCCTGGCATCAATTGTTCTGAAAATAATAGAAATTCCTGTTTCAACTTTGAAGTATGTATAATATTCAAAATTATATGAAGAATTAGTAAGGTTTGTCATAAGTAGTATTTTTGCAATTATATTTCAAGCAGTGAATTTTAGATGCATTGATATGTACCTATATGTACATATCAGTCACATGTGCATGCATTTTTCTAAATAAATGTAGTTATTATAAATTAAGAGATTAGATTAAAACCCCATTGTAACTATTCTCTTTGTTAAGTTCCATAAATCCACTATATTTGTGATCCAGGATTATTCTTTACTTTAGCAATAAAATATTTATTCCCTGTCTAAAAAAAAGAAAAGGTAAAGAAATCAGTGTTTGCCTGGGGAGGACGGGCAAGACTTTTTGAAGGTGATGGAAAAATGTTTTAGTTATAATTGTGGTGGTGCTTACACTTGACAAAACTTATCACATTATTTCATGGTGATGCATTTTATTATATGTACATAATATTTTCATAAAGCTGTTTTTCAAACAAATTTCTCCCAGAAATTTTAGGTGCTAATTTCAGATGGTGGCTTCATTTGCTACAGTGAGGAGAGGTTGGGTTTCATGGGCATAAAAAACCCGGTTTGTTCATATTAAATTAGAGGTGCCTATACTTAATCCTACACAGAGGAAATGTTAGGCAGGTAGTTAGAGGCACGGTTCTGGAGTGCAGGTGGCTTCTCAGCGCTGCAGATTGGGATTGACAAGAGTACAGATGGCATTTAAAGCCAAATAAATTAAAAAAAAAAATTTCTGAACAGGATTCTACATGATATTCTTTTATGAAACATAGCCATCTTCTACTTACAAATAATATGATTACCTCAGATTAACTGTGTAATAGTGGAAATAGTCTCGTAAAATTGTATTTCAGGTGAAGCTGTGAAGGTGTCCAAGCGGTCGGTGGTTTCTGGACCACACTCCTCGCCGGGGTCGGGGGGGGCCAGGGCTGCAGCTACATTGGTAGGAAGCGCAGGGTCACCAGTAGGAGCAGTAGCTTCTGCCACCTCCTGCCTGGCTTCCCAGGCCACTGTTCTTGTGTCTGCTAGTTCTCTGGCGGCCAGCTGGGGTCCGTGGAGCCGGAAGAGCTACTTTCCAGGAAACTCCAAGCTGCATGTGTACTGACTGAAGGCACTGATTTAGAAAAGTCTGGAAGCTCTTTTTTAATTCTAAGATTTAGGTCATTTCACAGCACTCAAATGTTTCTTTAATAAATAGAATTCTGAAACCAAAACTTGGAATTAACAGCAATCAGCATCTTTGGCCACCTAATTTCTCACTGAGAAATTAGGAAAGGATAGACTATGGCAAAGTGAAAAACAGTCAGTGTAAACTTAAGCAACTAAAGTTACTCCTGAGAAAGTATGGAAAATAAAACAGCTTCTGCTTTAATTTCTCTCTGGATTTTCTCTGTGTCCTTAACTGAGGGGGTGAACGTTAAACTCCGATAGAAAGCACAATAGCTAAGGAGGTGGCACATGTGAGAGATGATTTGGTTTAGTCTTGGTCGTGAATTTAAGACTAAGTCATACAGTGTTGATTATAGATTTGTACATTTTGTTCTGAGATATTTAACTAGAAAGTTCGACTCTGACGTATTTGTCTTTATTAAATTAATTCTGTGTGCCTTGAAGATCTTTGTTAAAGAAAGGCAAGTACACTGGTTGCCGACACCAGCACGGCCGGGAGAAGGGTCGTCAGGCGTGCTGCTCCCGCCAAGTCCCGACGAGAGCTTCCGTTTGCACCGACACTGAGGCCGCTTCTGACGCCGAAAGCTCTTCGTAATAGTTTTTCACCACAGCCACTGTAATTTGGGGTTGTGTTTTTCCCAAAAGCCACAGACATTACAATCAGTGGTTGAATTTCTTTAAGAAATTTAGTATTGCCACCTGACCCTTCTTTTAAAAAAGGAAATAGCATTTCTGTTTTAGCTTAGCAGGCCAGATAGTTTCACAAAAGTGAAATAACTTTTCTGTATTGGCTTATTTAGTTTTAATTCAGTGGTTTGTTCTAAAGTATATATTTAACATTTTGATAGTAACCTAGTTAATTGTAGGTAAAATATCAATTACAGTCTAACTGTGACAGGTGTTATTGTCTGGAGACAAGGGAACAAACAGTGCATCAGCTTACCTGTTCGTGTCTCGCAACCTTTTCCTTCTATCCAGAGAACTGGAATTTCTCCTAGACTCTCCCTCTCTTACCCCAATGTCATGCCTTTTTAACTATTGAAACCTCCCCATTTTACTTCTTAAATAATTCTTAACCATACACACTTCCTTCCTACCAGCTATCATTTTTTAAAAAATTTTATTTAAAGATTTTATTTATTTATTTATTTATTTAGAGAGAGGGGAAGGGAGGGAGAAAGAGAAAGGGAGAAACATCAGTGTGTGGTTGCCCCTCATGTGTCCCCAACTGGGGGCCTGGCCTGTAACCCAGGCATGTGCCCTGACTGGGAATCGAATTGGCGACCTTTTGGTTCAAAGGCCCCTTCTCAATCCGCTGAGCTGCACCAGCCAGGGGTCATTTTCTTAATTGTGGTTCTTATTGCTTACCTTGACCTCCGACATTGACTTCTTTCCCTCCAATTTTGTCCATTTTGTATTTGGAATAAAAAATGCCATTCCCCCGCTATAAACTCTTCACTGCTGCCCTGTCACCAGTAGGATAACATTCAAACTACTTAGCATGAACCAGTAACCTGGTTCCTGCCTCTCCAGCTCATCTACACTGCTCCACATTTCGTGCTTTTAGGACCAAACCGCTGGTACACATAGCGGCCATGCTGTTCTAGGGATTTGGACCCTTAGTCATGGAGCACCTCAGCCTAGGATGTCATCGCTTTCCTAACTTGAGAAACCCACTCTTATTTAGTGAGTAAGCATTGTCGAATCCAGAAAATTTATTTTCCACTACTCAGGTTAAATCAAGTGTTCTTTTTTCTTTGGTATTCAGTATATAACTATACCACTGCCCAGCCATATCCCATGAAGAGAATCTGTTTGTGTCGTCTCCACTAGAGTAGCAGCACCTGGAAAGTAGGAACTGAGTCTTGACTAAACCACAGGAGATTATAAACTGATGCAGGCCCAACACTATTTTCATGAGACAGATTAATCTTTTCAAAATGGACTTGATCTTTAACAACACAGTTTGGCTCTTTTAGAGTTTTAGTTGTTTTGAAATGGAATATTTTAACAAGAGTTGAATCACCAAAAATAGTGCTTTGTGTTATGATCCCTTTACAAAAAGTATTCATCACCTTTTTTGTAGGGTGCCCAATTGAGATGATGGTTATTATTGTTTTTAATGAAGTACTTAGAAAGTAATCTAGGAGAAAGAAGAGTAATTACTGCCAGCTTCAGAACAGTGTCAACTTTGAACAAACTAGCGCAGGTTCCCTGTAAGGTGACGAGGGCGGCAGGAGCCCCGTGGAGGCTTTAGGGCACAGTAAGGAGCACACTGTCTCTCCCTGGTCAGCTGGGAGAGCACTTTCGCTTCTGTGCACCCTGTTTTGAGAGACATTTCCAAATCAGGATGAGACTCTTTTAGACGTTTATTGGTGCCTATACTCTTCCCAAAGTGATACTTTTTACTTCTTAGCCATGTGGTTTTGAATAACTGAATGCGGACAAATTAGAAACAGTAGGTGAAATACTTTAGTTTAGTACAATACAAAGCTATCAAATCCTAAATTATCTAGCAAAGAGCGTATCCCTTCTGTCCAGGGAGTGGAGGCATGGAGTGGGTGGGAGACTGGGGAATGTATGTGTAGAGACTGTGAGTTCTGCTGTCCTTTTCTTGCCCTGAGGAAGTCTGTTCCCCTGTTGTTACAGGTTCTCGGCAGTAGCAGCCCCCACAGGCTTACAGTCCGTCACTGACCTGCTTATCATTTAATTGTTGGACATTCCTTTTCAGGAATAATAACAATACAATCACTTCAAAATACATTTAAAATATTGCCACTTTTTAAACATATGTCAGTTAAGTAGCTTTGACTGCTTTAAACCTCAGAGTTTATCTGCCTCTCAAAATTGTTCTGTGGATTAAATAAAAGTACAGAATACCAAATATTACTACTTACATATTTTTATTTTAATATTCATTACATTTATTGATTGATTGATTGATTGATTGATTGTTCAGGTACAGTTGTCTCCATTTTCCTGCCTCCACTTCCCCCTCCCCACCCAGCCCCACCCACCCCTGCTTCCCACCCTCAATCCTTTCTCCCTTTGGCTTTGTCCATGGGTCCTTTATACATGTTCCTTGACAAATACTCTTTATATTTTGCTTAACTCTACTGTGTCTTTCACACAGATCTCTGTTAGTTGACTGAATCTTTAACTGTAAATACCATTAACAAGCTTACAATCCAGCATAAATTACTTAACTTACTTAGCCTCGTGCCTGGAACATAGTATGTGTGTTCATTGCTGAGATGCTCACTGCTGCTATTGATACTATTATAATTATGACCTTCTTAATCACTTTGTAGTTTTAACACCCATCATAGGGCCGTGCATGAGAAACACTTGAGTGAATGGATGGGTACTGTCATTGCCTCAGGCTGTAGTTTCCAGCATGCATCTCAGTGCCATGGGGTGTTCCAATGAACACACCAGGGTGCTGTAGGGTCTTTTAAATATTAGAGGGCAATGCAGCGATACTACAGACCTCATGGGAACCAGATAAACCACTACCTTGTCCATTCTAATTTGTCTAGATTTTGTTCTGTTATATCATATCTTAGTGAACCTGGGCTTGGTGTAGGGATGGCTGTGATAAAAAGCAAATACCGTGCAAATGTCAGTGTAGAACAGGAAATGAGATTGTTATTGTTCAGCCTTATGCCAGGATTTAAGAAGTTGTGCAATGCCGAGTGTGGACAAAATTCATGAATATGTAACTGTGGTTGAGGATGAAATAAAAGTATTTTTCTTTCAATTTTTGTGTATCTTAAATAGCTGCTATGTTATCACCTAATTAATTAATAAATAGAACACTTAGGTATTTATTTTGGCCTAGACGGCATCATGAAAAAGTTGTTAGGGCAGCAGTGAAGCCATGAACTGAGGAAGTCTGGGGAGCTTTACCTAGTGTACACCCCCTTACCAGGTGCTCTGGAGACTCAAGAAATGTGAGATATAGTTCCTACCCTTAGGCAGATTTTCTTTGAATTGGGGAAACAAATCACTCATTTCTCTGGCGATGGTTTATGCATCTGAACTCTGTACCAGATACTACATTAGAGTTCGAGTCATAAAGAATATGAACTATGGTAAATACAATCCCTGACTTCAAAGGGATCTCCACTTGGTAAGATGGACAAGCAAAGCAGTTACACGGTTCTGAGCTGCGGAGTGCTTTTAGAGATAAATGTGGAGTGCTCTTAGAGCAGGCATAGGTGGTAGTAGCTCCACGCACACTGGGAGGAAATGGAGATCCGGAGCATTTCGGGGAAGGCTTCTAGAGATGAGGATGCTTAAACTGAATTGTGTAGGAGGAGGAGGAGTCGGCTTGGTTATCAGAAGAGAAGGGGAAGGGGAAGCCATTCCAAGCTGAGAGAGCATTGGAATGCTCTCTCAGGGAGATGCAAATTGAATACTTAATGTGTGCATGACAGAATGGTGGTTTCCACAGAGGCCACACACATAAATGAGACTTTGCCATTGTCTTCCGAACCTTAGAATGAACTAGGGAGTATGTCAGATCCACACATTGCCCTAATGTGAGACTAAATGAACTGTGACAGAGCACATCTCTGTGTTGAGGCATTTGAAAACACAAAGGAGGGGTGTGTAGTGGGTGGTGGGTATCGATATGACAGAAATTGAAAATGTTTCTTGGGAAAGTAGTATAAAACAGACTGCATTTATATGCTTGAACAGATTGCAAGAACTTAGAAGGTAAATAATCAAACTCACCTGTATTACTACCAGAAATAGAATGCCACTGAAGACTTCATTGCACTAGAGTGACAAGGGCTAAGTATCCCTTATGGAAGGTGACCTTGGCAGCCTTAAATATGAGGAGTCTGAAGTTAAGAATACTCCCTGGAAGTTGCTAGAATACTTGACATGCAAGAATTGGGCAGCCTAGCCCAAGGGATGGCAGTTAAAATGGTGAAGAAAAGACAAACATTTTGGAGGGGAAAGACTGAACCTGGTCACTGCAAACAGGGTAGCAGATCAAACACGTGTCTGAGACATGAAGTTTCAGTGACTGACAAAATTCATATCACCTGTATCTGGGGCAAACCACCGATAATTGATCTTTTTCAATGTGATTCCATTCTGAATAGTAAAACAAAATACATTTTAATAAACTAGCAAGATTTAAGTGCTTCAGAATCCTTTAGTTATATCATTTATTGCTAATAATTTTGTTTTCAAATAGCAAATATTCATTGTATTTATTTACATTTATGGAAAGCAGAATATTTAAGTATTTTAGGCTTCTTCTGTTTTAACAGCTTTATAGTGGCATATGTTTATTCAAGCAAGGGTGGTTGAGGACCCTTATATCCTGGAGATATACTGATATCTGTGCTTCACAAGGTTCCTTGTGGGTTGTTGTACTGCACTACCACAGGTTCCTACTGAATTCTTTGTGCGAGGATAGATCATTCCAACCCACAACAAAGTATTGTGTGACAGGAGAAAAAATATGCTAGATGGCAAATGGAACAAAGGTATCATTGTGTAGAATTTAAAAATTAAATAACACTTTGTAGAACTTGTTTAAAGGGGAAAAAAATCTTTCATTTGTAAATCGCTTTTTTGAGTAAGGAAAAAGACAAAAGACTGTGAAGATATGACCAGCTAAATTTTTAAGAAAACTGAAGATAATTTCTAGAAGTAAAAGATATAATATTGGAATTTAAAACTTAATGTAGAACTTCTTATTCTACCCATAACAACATATACTGTGTGGGACTAATTCTTCCACACACACATACACAATCATAACAGCTGTACAATGTAGGTAAAACAGCTTTGTGAAGGCTTTATAGAGCAACAAATGCAGGTGGGTGGAGGAATTTCAGTACTAGGGAAAATGAAAATGGTCAAGGTAAATTTTACAATCAGGCTTTAAAAAGCATTTTCTCTTTGGCAGCATGTAGAATTAAAATTCAAGCAGAAAACTTCAGTCTTATAAAAGTTTATGAGGCAGAAGTTCAGGCCTTGCCAAGGGGCAGATTTTCAGAGCAAATTCTAGAACAACAAAAATTAGTGTTCAGATATCCATCCACCTGCTTCATAAGACTGGCCAGACCCCAAGTTGCATACACAGAGGGAAGACTCCTGAAATCCATCAACAGAGAAAGAAAAGTTGGGAGGCTAAGACGCTGACCAGACACTCTTGGGGAAGGAAAGTTGGAGGCTCAGTCTTGCCAAGGTGGACAGGCTCTGGTAAATCAAGGGCTTTCTTTCCCTTGAGAACCCCAAAGGGCTTTATTCTCCAGAATAAAGGCCACAGTCTGAAAGGAAGAGCACTATACAAAAGAACATGTAAACATGTCCAAAAGCATGTGAAAAGGTGCTCAGTACCATTATTCTTTCAGGAAGTGTGAATTAAAGTCACAGTGAGATACCGATACCTCTCTCTCTGCACTGGTACGAGTTTGACTAAAGGGACTGACAATACTAAGTGCTGCTGCTGCTGCTGCTGCTGCTGCTGATGTAGAGCAGCTTGACCCCACACATTCTGGGAGGAGGTACATCTGTTTACCCACTGCAAAAAACTGCAGATGTATCTGCTGATTGGCTCAATGCATGTATACGCTGATACCCCCTATTACCACAATTATGTATACAGACATACCTTGGAGGTATCACAAGTTCGCTTACAGACCACCACAATAAAGCAAATATTGCAGTAATGTGAGTCACACAGATTTTTTGTTTCCTGGTGCATATGAAAGTTACATTTATGCTATATCATAGTCTATTAAATGTATAAATAGCATTATGTCTAAATACAATGTACATACTTTAATTTAAAAATACTTTTTTGCTAAAAAATTATTAACCATTAGCTGTGCCTTCAGTGAGCTGTAATTGTTTTCCTGGTGGAGGGTCTTGCCTTGATGTTGATGGAAATGCAGTATCTGAAGCACAATAAAGTGAAGGGCAGTAAGACAGGGCATGCCTGTACACGCCACATAACTTAATGCTTACATCTACTGAAAGATATGTAAAGGAAGGGATGCTTTATTCATAATAATCCCAAATGGAAATATTCCAAATATTCATTAGTAGTAGAATGGATGAATAAGTTGTGGTATATTCATACAAGGAACACTACACCAAAATAAGAAAGACAAACTAATGATACACTCTACAGTATGGATGAATCTCAAAAATGTGTACAATAAAAGCCAGCCACAGAAGCATAAATACTGTTATTTAATTTTTATGGCCTTTAAGAACAGACAAAAATAATGATCAGTGATGATATAAATCACAGTAGTGTTTATTTATGATGGGGAAAAACACCAGAGATGTTTCTGAGGCATAGAAATGTTTTTTTTTTCTTCACTGGGAAGTGGGTAAGGGGTGTATATATATAGATAAAGATATAGATATAGCTATACACTTAAGGTTTGTGTATTTCACCATGAGTAAATTTGTTTAAAAGCTGAGCACAAAGGAAAAATGCAGTCATTATTAAAAAGAGGTTTTTTTAATTATGAGAAGCATTTAAGTTGTTACTTCAGAGAAAATCATAGCCATATTAGAATATTAATACCTATATTAAGGAATAGAAAAGATTGGGAAATAAGGGCTAACACTTCCAATTTATTAAGGAAGTTAGAAAAGAAAAAATAGAATAAGCCAAAGAAAAGAGAAAGAAATAATAATGGTTATAAAAGATAATCATGATGTAGATTGGAAAGTTTCAAAATACTGTACTTTATTTTTTAAAAGACATAAAATTCACAAGTCTTTGACAAGATTGATGAAAAGTGACCTAATGTATATGCTGTACAAATTTAAAGTTATATAAACAGTGTTAATAACAGTACCAATCAATTGTAAAACTTAGATGGAATGAAAAATTTCCAAGAAAAATATAAATTCCAAAACCAATGCAAGTAGAGTTAGAAATGCTACATAATTATATAGCTATAGAATAAACTGTATCTGTAGTTTCAAATATTCATACTCGTATGTCGTGATAAAAAATAAATGTAGATAATCCCTTTCTCAGTAGGTGGAACTTAATTTACCTCTGCTTGAGTGTTGGCTTGGCTTAGTTGTTGCTTTCAAATTAATAAACTGTAGAAAGGGAAAATATGTCAACTTTACACTAGAGAACCCTGACAGTCATCATTTTAATCAAGTGATCAAGGTTAACATCTTCAGTGATAAACTACGTTTAATGCCATATACCCCCCTACAATGCAATGAGAAGCATCTTCGTCTTTAGTACTCTTCTCCAATCTCTGTAACGCCAGTCTATATTCTAAGAAAAAAGAAACATCCACATTTCTTCAAATGCCTGGAAAGTACTCTTCCCAAGTATCAGTGTCAGAATAAGAAAAACTAAAAGCCTGTCAGACCAGAGGAGAGAGAGATATGATGTATGAGTACAGTGTTTTACCTTAGAGTACTCCTGGAACAGAAAAGATATTGGGGGAATCTCTGTGGAATGCAAAGAAAATCTGTAGTCTATTCAATATTGTTATGTGGTGTCATATTAGGGGAGGCTAGATTAAAGATATATAAACTTGTTTCAAAATAAAAGTTTGACATACTTTTTCAAAAACATGTCTAGCTAAAAGGAACAGTTAGTCTGCTCATTTCTATCTACTGCCCCTAAAACCCCTCAGAAATAAAACTCTGAAACAGGACCTTCAGCAAGAACCAGAGACAACTGAGAATACCAGTATACCTTGTAGAAACTCCGAGAGCTTACTGAGTTAGTGGCCCCGGATACCCCTGGAAGTGGGAATGAAGGTGCAACTTCAAGTAGAAGGGAAGTTTAAAAGTCTGTTTAATAAGCAGTTAAGTTCCCACTCATTCTTTCCAGTCCTGGCAGAAGACTGAGGTTCTAGGCAAAAAATGAAACAAGGAATTGCAGGGTCTGTGGCCCGGGGATCACTAAGTGCTGTTGCAGATACAGGTGCTGTAATAAAATGGGGTTGGGAGGAGAGCAAGGTGGAGAGTTTTCTGGTGCTTACTGAAAACCTTAGCTATTTTCCCATCCCAGCTCTCAGAGTGCTGACAACCAGACAGGAAATGGGAAGATTCTTTTCTGAGGAATCCAGACAGCTCAAGAAAAAAGACCTAAATATATTGGTATCAAAAATTGCCCCGAGGAAGCAACTCAGCCAGATTGCTCTGCTGTAAGATCACAGTCTATAAACCACAACGGCGCACACAGAGACGTTACTCAGCGTTTTCGTGCTCCCCTCGTTAAACATGAGCAAATAGCCAAGTATGAGGAGTCAAGTTCTACGAAAAGCAGAGAAGAAAGCAGATGTTGTGGGGACATGAAGAGTTTTCAGAAACTATCATTAACCTCCTCAGCAGTAAGAGATTTTACCTCTATGAAACACTAAAACTTTAAAATATGGTAGAGAGTTAAAAACATGAAGTTATAGAAGTCTTTCAGAGAAATGGATGTAAAAATACAAAAAAAAAATGAAAACAAGAGTGAAAAGATCAGAATATTAGGCAATTAACTCAGGAGGTTCATTAGTTGAATTGTAGGATTTTTAGGGAAAAAACAAAAGAGAATGCAGAAATAATAATTATTTTCCTTAGAGGAAAATAATAATTATAATAATTATAATAAATTATTATTATTAAAGGAAAAAGCTCCCAGAATTGAAGGACATGAGTTTCTAGAATGTAAGATGTGAATTTCTAGATAGGCCTATAACTAGGTTTGTCAGGAATATTTTGAGAAACAGCTAAATGTATAGAAGTTCTCATACAGGAAAAAAAATTATGCAAATGATGAGGAATCAGAATGGAATCAGACTCAACAACCTTTAAAACTGCAGACATTTCCAAGCTAGAAATCCACACTTAACGAGACTATAAATTAAGTGTGAGAATAGAATAAAGGCCTTATACTCAGATAACGGCTATATTAAAACTTGACTTCCCATGTGTCTTTTCCCAGGAATCTGCTGGGGGTGGTGCTCTATCAAAACAAAAAGAATCCCATGGTGTTTAGAAAGCTGGAGGTACTATTCAATAGAGATACAGTGGATCCCTGGAAATATGCCTCAGGGAGATCCCAAAATAGCCATGTAACAGAGCTAGAGAGCAACCAACCCAGTTTGGAGACATCTCTCCAAGAAGATAAACATAATAGAACTTCTGATGTATTTGAAAATAATGACTAGACATTTAGACAATGAGAGTTTGGAAATCAGTTCATACTACACATTTGCTCAGGCCAATATAATGTTGCTTTCGTAACACTGTCATTTTTGAGCCCAAGTCTTAAGAGACCTTACATTCTTTTGCTCTTTTGCAACTCTATCCAACAGCTATGTGAAAAATCCTGAGCTAGTCTGCTGGACAATGGGAGACCACAGGAAGGAGAAACAGGCTATTCTATCTGATTCTATGCTAGCAATAACAGCTAAGTCAGCCCCTGCAGCTGATTACAGATACCTGGGAGAGCCCAGCCAAGACCGAGAGAACTGTCCAACTGAGCCCAGCCCAGGTGGCCAATGCAGAATTGTGACCTACGTCAGGGATTGGCAGGCTTTTTCCCATGAAGGGCCAGATAGTAAATATTTGGGGTTGAATGGGCCAAGGGGCTTAATTGAGAGTATTATGTAGGTACTTACATAATGAAAAAACCCACAAATTGTTGCAGTTTTTTATGGATGAAACTAAAAGTACGGCAATAATAATATAGATCTAGTGAGAAGAAGATAATTTTTTGGGGGGTGGAGTTTGGTTTATTGTGGTTTCAAGTTAGGTATCCCTATCAAAAATGGTTGCAAATACTCATTAATGCTGATATGACTGAGATTCATCATTCATATCGTTTTTTAAAATATCTTTTGCACAGGTACTGGCAAATTTTGATATCAGTCAATGAGTATGTGATTTTAATTGAGCATATTCATCACTTGACAGGCATTTTTATAATTACAGTCTATTAATATTTTCCATTTAGCATGTAATTATAGTGCAGACTAATTACTTTCCATTAAAAGTTACAGGAAAGTGTCTCAGATGCATAGTAAATGGATTTTGAGATATGCACATTTCATTTGTACTACCAATGGAACTGTGTTTTGAGCTCATAAATTTCTGCAGGAATGGAAGTCTCACTTCTCTTAATCATTGATGCTCAGGAAGTGTATAAAGCAGTTAGCTTGTGATTCAAGCACTCATCTTCTAAGGTGTATTTTCACAACCACATGAAACTTTTTAAATGACACATAATTAAATACATAAACAGTAAGCTGTATAGAAACAAAAAATAATTAAAGCATACATTTGCCCCAGAAAATCTTTGATACAATAGATTACCTCCCACAGATCACAATGGAGTCGATTGCGGAGAATTGTTCTGTGTTTTAACTGTGTTTACAATCCTAAACTAAATTGCACTGATAAAGAACAAACAACCAAGACTATTTATTAATTCAAGATCTTGTGATTATGGAAATGTATAGTTGATTTAATGGGTACTAAAGCATAACTGTACTTTAACCAATAAAGAGAACTTTTAAAATCTCGTGCAGATATTTCATATAAGTTTTTAGCCCCCATTGACATTCTCTGTGACTTGTTTTATTGTAACAGTATAGAAACTGATTCCAGTCATTCACTTTTTCAAAAATTAGTATGTAGAACTCTTTCTTCCACACATAAAAACTAGTCATACAATTATTTAGACATGATTTCTTGCCTATATTTTTATATAAAAACATTTAGTCTTTGATGAGAAACATAACTGAATATTTTAACAAATCAACCATAAACATATATGCAAATGGGCGTTTCCTCCTCCAAACTGCTTGCCTTAGAACAGCAGTGTTTCTCAATGGGAGGATCCAGTGAATAGATGTCAAGTTTGCTGTTTATCGAAAAACACCCACCCCTCCCCCAGCAAAGAATGATCAGTAGTCCGAGGTTGAGGAAATTTTCCTTAGAGAATATACCATATTTCAATGGTGTGGCCATTACTAAAGTATTCTAGAATATAGACTTTTAGAATTGCTTATTTGAATATACTCATTGTCTCAAATCTCCATTCCTTGTTAGGTATATTTTATTTTGGACTAATTCTCATGACTCATTGGGACAGCTTAGTTCATTCATGGGATTCAATAGGGCATTCAGGCAGATACTCACAGGCCTACACAATTATTTAATCATTTCCAACTAATTCAGAATTTGGTTTGGTTAGAAAATGGAAGGCTTTAAACTTTCCTTTTGCATCATATGTAAAGGGCTCTGTTTACTGACCAGCACTTTGTAAGGACTGATTTCAGAGCCCTGCCTGGCATCTGACACCTGTTTGAGAGGGGAGGGTCAAGGGGAACTTTCTCTGGAAGTGGTTCTTAGTCAGATCAAAGATTACAAGATTCTCAAAAATGTGGAGTGAGCACCTAATATAAACTCTCAATCCCCCCAAAAATGTCAGCTAAAGAACATATTAGTAAACTCTTCATGTTATTTTTCTGGATATATTCTTTATATTTAAACTGAGCTTTTGCTTTCAAATAGGTCTGGTCAAATTAACCAGTATGACCCTTGCCAGGTAGAAATTCTGACTGACATTTAATATAGGACAGATTTATCTTTACAGCCAAATAATCCAGGTCTACAGTGCTTGTCTGCACTTCTAAAATTCTGAAAGCTCTGAAAACTGATTTTTGTAATTCAGTTATTGGCAAAACATCATGTCACCTGAACAGATGTGAAGCTATTATACTTTTAATTTACTCTCATGGTTGAATATTCATACTCTTCATTGCAGAATTATTTATATGATTTATTTCAAGGGGTTCATTAATATATGAAACATTTTTGCTTTGTAAAAATCTGAAAATTTTTAAATTCCAAATTATTAAGTATGCAACCAACAGGAATTTTAATTATAGATGCTTTTATTTTAAATAGTCTTATTCTTTTAAAAATTACTATAGTTTTTCAACTTTTCAGATTACTATGAAAGTAACTTAGTACTTTACCATTTTATCAATGAAATTAAAGCTTACTGAAAATAAAATAGTAAAAATTTTCAAAGTCACCATTATAGGGATATTCAGATTTGTAACTTAATTTTATATAGGAAAGAAACCCAAAATATTAATGTGGCAACAGTATATGATTAAGCAAATGATAAGAAATAATGTGTGTATTTATAAAAATCTGTATCACATAATCTTTTTAAAATGCAAAATGAAGTTAGACATCATTCTTCCTCAAAAAACTGTTAAGATTAAATATAATCAAGAATGTAAGAACACAGCCATTTTCATGGGAAAAATTTTTGTGCAAAATGTCAAAAGCTATCAGATTATATCAAAATTATATCCTTTAGCCAAAATGGTTCTACTTTTTGAGTTGATCCTAAGGAACTGTAAGACACGCATCACAAAGATACATATATAAATGCTGTCACAGCTTTATTCTATTAAAAACAACCAAAATACCCATGAGAAATGATTGGTAAAACAAGCTATTATATTTAAATCCTTTTAATCAAATATATTTTATAAAATAATGTATAATGGCTTAAAATATTCAAAATGTATTTTACCTGAAAATGCCATAGATAGAAAACAGTACATGAACCTTGAGCTTCATCCTGCTTTCCCCATGTAGAGTGTATGTGTATTGTTCTGTGTTCATATTTTCTGTTGTTTGAAATTTCCTACAGTAGCCCTGGCTGGCGTAGCTCAGTGGATTGAGCGCGGGCTGCGAACCAGGCATCGCAGGTTCGATTCCCAGTCAAGGCACAAGCCTAGGTTGCAGGCCATGTCCCCCAGCAACCGCACATTGATGTTTCTCTCTCTCTCTCTCTCCCTCTCCCTTCCCTCTCTAAAAATAAATAAATAAAATCTTAAAAAAAATAAAAAAGAAAAGAAATTTCCTACAGTAAGTATATTCAGAATAGGAAATTGTTACTATTTCATATTTTCTGGGTCATATATACATATCTCAAATTAGCCATGACCGGGTGGCAAGGTTGGTTGGAGTGTCATTCCACGCACCAGAAAAGTTGTGGGTTCGGTTACCAGTCAGGGCCCATACCTGGGTTGTGGATTTGATCCCCAGTCAGGGCACGTACAGGAGGCAACCAGTCCAATCGATGCGATGTCTCTGTCTGTCTGTCTCTTTCTCCCTCTCTCTCTCAATATCTCTTTCTCCCTCTTCCTCACCTCCTTTCCCTCCCCCTCCCCTCATCCTCCTTTCCCCCTTCTCTTTCCCTTCCTCTCTAAAGTCAATAAAATCATATCCTCAGGTGAAGATTTTTTTTAAATTAAATTAATTGAGAAAAGCTACGTAAATAAAAACTACAATGTTAAGAGTTCTTAAGAACAACAAAATGAAGGAAATACTCATGAGAAATTTCAAGGTATTTTGTAATTGAAAGCTTGTCCAAAAAAAGGATGCTACCTATATAGATAAATAGAAGTTAAAGAAGTTTGTTTTGTGGAACTCATCCAAACACAAAACACTATTTTAGCAGAAAATATTACTACCTTTTGAGGTGTTTTTTTTTTTTTTTTCAAAATTTTAGCCCTCTTTCTCCTTGTCTGAAATTCTGAAATCTGTTAGGTACCTGATTATTATTTCAGTAAAATGGGGAGTACCATTTTTCTCCCTAGATTTCTCATTTCAAATATTAGCACAGAGGGTGGAATTTTTACCTCTTATTCATGGTGTCCAGCTCTCAACATCTTAACCTGGCAGGAGGACCAAACGAGCTGTAAATCTTACCACCCAGACCACACTTGATTATTGTATGATGGGAAAATTAAACGTGAATAAAACAGCTCGAGCATTAGGGTGTTCTTGGAAGAATAAACACAAGTTGGAAGTCTTATGTGGATAGTGCAAAGTACAGGAAGGCAATCAATCATGTAAACATCAAATGAAAGGTTGGTAAGGAAGCCATTGGAGTCTGTCAGGCGCTCCCTGCAATAAATGGCTTGTTCCATTTCTTTTCCCTTTCACTCAGTTTAGAAAAGTGCATTCTGTGGAATCTCTAACAGATCTCAAAATATTTTGTAGCTTCTTATTCCTGTTTAATGACACGTTTCGAACAGAATGAGCTCAAACCTTTGAAGAGGGTTTTTAGTTAATATAAAATGGACACAGATTTTGTCAGTGTGTACTTCCCTGACCTTTTCCCTCCTCCCACAAACAGGAAACTGTTAAGGCAGCAATAATTGAGGAGCAAAAGCGAAGTGAAAAGGCTGTGGAAGAGGCAGTGAAAAAAGCAAGAGATGAATTGATAGAATACGTAAAAGAACAGAAAAGGGTAAGTATTTCCTGAAGGGTTTTAATTTGTGCTTCCACAATGGAAGCAGTAGCTTCCATATAATAGCATGAAATGTTAAAATATTTAAAGGTCCTTTGTCATGTAATTTAGGACTATCTATCCTAGGTTATTTTCTGATAGTTATATATTCTGATGGTTACATCTATAGACATAAATGCCATCTGTCAATAAAAAAGCAATACTGAATAATTTCTTGCCACCCTCATGGAAATGACCTGTACCATTTTCAATGTAAGTTTACACTCATGAAAAAAGGAGACAGTTCAGATTATTTTTGAGGTAACATTGGTTCACAACATTATGTACTTTTTAGGTCTAAAAAATTGTAATCCAGCACACGTGTACACACTACGTCATGCACACCACCAGAAGCCACCTGCCTCAAAGGTGACCCCCTTTAGCCATTTCACCCTACCTCCACCCCTCTTTCCTGCCAGTAACCACCAACCCAGTGTCTGCTTCAGTGAGTTTGTTTTCATTTTGTTTTGCTTTTTCATTCCACATAAGTGAAATCATATGGTATTTGTCTTTCTTTATCTGATTAATTTTAATTAGCATAATACCCTCAAGGTCCATCCATGTTGATGCAAATGGCAAGATTTCATCTTTATTGTGGCTCAGTAATATTCCATTGTATATACAGTTGACCTTTGAACAGTGCAGGGTCACTAACATTCTGCAAGGTCAAAAATGTGTGTATAACTTTTGACTCCCGGAAAACTTACTGCTAACAGCTACTGTTGACTGGAAGTCTTACTGATTACATAAACAGTCAGTCAACACACAGTTTGTATGTTGTAAGTATTGTAGCATATATTGCATTCCTACAAAAAAAAAGTAAGCCAGAGAAAAGGAAATGCTGTTTGAAAAAATCATAAGGAAGAGAAAATTTATTTGTAGCATTTACTGAAAAAAAAATTCTGTGTGAGTGGACATGCGCAGTTCAGACCTGTGTTAGTCTCAGCAGTCAGCTGTGCATATCACATCTTTATCCATTAATTCATCAGTGGATACTTAGGTTGTTTCTACATCTTAGCTATTAAAAATAGTTCTACAGTGAGCATAGGGGAACGTACATCTTTTCAAATTAGTGTCCTTGTATTCTCTAGAAGTACAATAGCCGGATTATATGGTAGTTCTCAATCTTCTGAGGAATCGTCATTGTCTTTTCCATAGTGACTGTAATAGGTTACATTCTCATCTACAGTATACAAGGGTTTCCTTTTTTCACGTCTTCTCCAACACTTAATATTTCCTGTATTTTTTATTATTGTTCAATTTATTGAGGTGACATGGTTAATAGGGTCACATAGGTTTCAAGTATACATTTCATGATACATGATGTGTATATCACATTGTGTGCCCACCACCCAAAGTCAAATTATCTTCCATCACCACATATTTGGCCTCCTTTCCCTTTACTACCCACCCCCATTTCCCTCTGGTAACCACCACACTGTTGTCTGTGTCTATGAGTTTTAGTTTTATATCCCACATGTGAGTGAAATCATCTGGTCATTAGCTTTTTCTGACAGACTTATTTCACTCAGCATAATGTTCACTCACCATCCATGTTGTTGCAAATGGCAGTATTTCAAGGTTTTTTTTTTACAGATTGCCATTCTCACAGATATGAGGGGATATCTAATTGTGGTTATTGCTTGCCTTTCCCTAATAATTAATGATGTTGATCATCTTTTCATGTGCCTGTTAGCTACTTGTATGTCTTCATTAGGAAAATGTCTGTTCAGAACCCATGCCCATTTTTCAATTGAGTTGTTTGGGTTTATTTGTCATTGGTGGTGTGAGTTGTGTGAGTTCTTTGTATAGTTTGTATATTTACCACTTTTCAGGTATATGATTTTCAAATATCTTTTCCCATGCAGTAGGTTGCTATTTCATTTTGTTGATGCTTTCCTTTGCTGTGCAGAAGCTTCTTAGTTTGATATAGTCCCATTTGTTTATTTTTGCTTATGCTTCCCTTGCTGCTGGAGTAAAATCCACAAATAACATCACTAAGACTGATGTCAAGAACCTTACCATCTGTGTTTTCTTCTGTGTACTTTATGTCTTCAGGTCTTACACTCAAGTCTTTAATCTACTTTGATTATGATATAAGATAGTGGTTTAGTTTCATTCTTTAGTGTGTGGCTGTTTAGATTTACTGAAACCATCCTTTGAAAACACCTTTTTCCATTGTATGATATTATCTCCTTTGTCATAAGTTAGTTCTTTGTATTTGTGTGGGCCTATTTCTGGGGTCTGAATTCTCTTTCATTGATTTATGTGTCTGTTCTTCTACCCATACCATACTGTTTTGCTCATTATAGCTTTGCAAAATGGTTTAAATTCAGAGTGTATCATACCTCCAGTTTTGGTCTTTTGTTCTCAGGGCTGCTTTGGCTACTCAGTGTCTTTCGTGGTTCTATACTAATTCTGGCATTTTCTGTTCTATTTCTGTGGAAAATGTCATTGGAATTTTAATAGGATTGCTTTGAATCTATAGATCGCTTTAGGTAAGTAACATGGACATTTTAACAGTGTTAATTCTTTGTACCCATGAGCATAGGATATCTTTCCATTTCTCTATGTCGTCTTCAATTTCTTTCAACAATGTCTTTCAATTTTTAATGTATATGTCTTTTACCTCCTTGGTTACATTTATTTCTCAGTATTTATTCTTTTTGTTGTGATTATCAGTGGTATTGTTTTTAATCTTTTTTTATTGTTGGTCAATACAGTTGTCCCAATTTTTTCCCCCATTGTTCTCCCCTGCCAAATTTCTCTTTCAGATAGCTTATGTTTAGTCTGTAGAAATGCAACAGATTTTTGTGTATTAATTTTTGTGTCCTGCCACTTGACTATATTCATTTATTATTTCTATTAATTTTTTGGTGGAGTCTCTAGGGTTTTCTATATATAAAATCTTGTCACCTGAAAATAATGACAACTTACCTTCTTCCTTTTCAGTTTGGGTTCCGTTTGTTTTTATTGCCTGATTGCTCTGGCTAGTAATGGAATTGTCAAGAATTCACATCCTCATCTTGCTCCTGATCTTAGAGGAAAAGCTTTCAGTTTTTTACCATTGAATATGATGTTAGCTGTAGGTTTTTATTATGTTGAGATACTTTCTTTCTGTACCCATGGTATTGAAATGACATTTTTTATCATAAATGGGTGCTGTATCTTGTCAAATGCTTTTTCTGCATCTACTAAGATAATCATATGATTTTTACCCTTCATTTCATTAATGTGCTATATCATGTTGATTGATTTGTGTATATTGAACCATCTCCTGGAAGAACTCTGTTGATTGTGCTAATATTTTGTTGAGAACTTTTATATGTACAAGAATGGGCAAAAGTAGGTTTACAGTTGCAAGTACACAGAACAGTTTATTATTGTATTATTATTTGTTACAACTGTAAACCTGCTTTTGCTCACCCCATATGTTCATCAAATACTGTCTTGTAATTTTTCTTGTGTTTTGTCTTTTTCTGGTTTTGACTTCATTGTAGTGTTGGTGACATGAAATGAATTAGGAAGCATTCCCTTCTCTTCAGTGTTTTAGAAGAGTTGAAAAGGATTAGTATTAAATCTTATTTGATTGCTTGGTAGAATTCACCAATGAAGCAGTCTAGTCCTGGACTTTGGTTTTCTTGGAGATTTTTGATTACTGTTTTAATCTCCTTACTAGTGATTGTTCTAGTCATATTTTATATTTCCTCATGATGCAGTCAGGAAGGTGGTATGATTCTAAGTATTTATGCATTTTCTCTAAATTTTCTCATTTGTTGATGTACAGTTGTTGATAGATGTCAACTGTAGTATCCATTGTAACTATTTCTTTGTTCATGATTTTTATTTATTTGAGCCTTCTATCTTTTTTTCTTATTCAGTCTAGCTAAAGGTTTGCCATTTTTGTTTATCTTCCCCCCAAAAAGCAGCTCAATTTTACTGATTTTTCCTGTCATCTCTTTAGTCTCCATTTTATCTATTCCCTTGGATTTCTTCCTGGAGCCGATAGTTTCTCAGTAGCATATCATTCGATCTCCATCTGTTTGTAATCTCTCCACTTTCCTTTTTCTAGTTGATTTCTATTTTTATTCCATTGTCATGGGAAATATACTTGGTAGTTTCAATCTTCTTAAATTTATGAGACTTGTTTTAACATGTGGTCTATCCTTGAGACTATTCTATGTACATTTGAGAAGACTTTATTCTGGTGCTTTTGGATAGAATATTCTTTATATATCTATTAAATCCATTTGGTTATATTGTTATTTAAGGCTGAGGTTTCCTTTTACACTTTATCTGAATGATGTAAGTGGTGTTAAAGTCCCTCTTACTATTGTGTTGTGGGCAGTTTCTCCCTTCAGGTCTGTTAATAGTTGCTTTATACATTTTGGTTCTTCTATGTTGGGTGCATTTGTATTAATAAATACAGGATCCAGCACAAATAACGCCCCCTTTTTATTACAAAATCTTTATTACAAAATCATAAGTATGTAATTCTGTAACATAATAAAACACATTCAAGCACACCATATGACATTGTAGGTGGAATGTTCAAATTAAGACTGTAAATTATTACACCCATATTATTACCCTATCAACCACACTCAAGCCGGCCTTACTTCTGCTGGAACCTCTGCATGCCTTCCTGATGCATTGTCTCCATTATCATTATATAGTGTCCATTTTGACCTTTGTTACCATGTGGGCTTGAAATCTATTTTGTCTTTAACAAATATGGCTATACCCACTTTCTTCTGGTGAACACATGCTTGCAGGATCGTCATTCACCCGTTCACTTGAAGCCCGTGTGTCTCTAAAGCTGATGTGTATCTCTTAATGGCAGCATACAGTTGGTCATCATTTTATAATCTATCCAACCACTTATGCCATTTACATGTAGGGTAATTTTTGATACAGGAGGACTCACAACTGCCATTTTATCTTTTATTTTCTGATTGATCTATATCTCCATTGTTTCATTTTCCTTATATTTTTGTATGCCACTTTCACTTGGTGGACTTCTCTAATGTTTTTCCTAAGTTTTCTCTTTTTTTGTTATGTTTTGTGTCTTTCCTCTAGATGGTTTTTGTGTGTGGTTAGAATGAGGTTTGTATAAAAAATGTCATAGATAAAATAATCCTTTTTCTGCAAATAGCATCTTATCTTCATTTGCTTTTCACCCCTCCCTTTTACATTTCTGTCTTCACAAATTATTCCTTTTTGTATTGTGAGATTATCACTGAACTGAAGTAGTTGTGGTTATATTAATACTTTTTTTTCCTTTAACCTTTATGCTGTAATTTAGTGTTTGAACACCCTATTCTGAGACAGATTTGTAATTTTCTGATTCAGTTTATTTGTCGTCTTACTCAAATTTGTGTGCTTATACCTTTTGTTTCAGGCGGAAGAGCTCCTTTCAACACTAGGCAGGGCTGTGATTGTGCACTCCCTCAGCTCATATTGTGTAGGAAAGCCTTTCCTTCCCATTCGTATCTGAAAAATAACTTTTCTGGATGCAGTATTCTTGGCTGTCAGTTTCTATCTTTCAGTATTTTGCCAATGTCATTTTGTCATTTTGTCATTTTACTATCTCCTGGCCTGTAGAGTTTCTGCTGAGAAATTTGCTGAGAGCCTAATGGAGGTTCTTTTGTAGGTTACTGCCCTTCCCCCTCCCTGGATTCTTTTAAAATTCTTTATCATTAACTATGACAGTTTTAATGTAGTTTGTCTTGAGAAAGTGTGTTTGCATGGAGATGATACTTTGTGGACTTGTCTATCCAGTTTCTTCCCCAGGTTTGGGAAGTCTCCAGTTATTATTTCTTTAACTAATATCTCTGTTTCCTTCTCCTTCTCGGATATCCACTATCCTAATGTTACCTTTTCCTATGGAGTTGTATAGTTCTTAGAGAGCTTATTCATTTTTTAAAAAAATATTTTATTTATTTTTAGAGAGAGGGAAAGTGAGGGAGAAAGATGGGAGAGAAACATCAATGTGAGAGAGAAGTATCAGTCAGTTGCCTCTCATAAGTACTCTGACCTGGAACTGAACCTGTAACCTAGGCACATGCCCTGATCAGGAATCAAACCAGTGACCTTCTGCTTTGTGTTACAATGCCCAACCAACTGAGCCATGCTGGTCCAGGCACTTCTTCATTTTTTTAAAGCCTTAGTTCTCTCTTCTCTTCCACCTGAGTAATTTTTAGATTTCTGTCTTCAAGCTCACTAATTTGTTCTTCCATACAGTCTGCTTTGTTCCCAGTGCTTTCTTCAACTCATTTTTTTGAGGTCTTCAGCCAAACAAATTCTTTTTGGTTCTTTTTTAGAATTCCAAACTCTATTTTAAAGTACTCCAGTTCATTAATTTTATTTCTGAGTTCATTGAACTATCATTGAGGTTTTTAGTTTAGTTTTGTTTTTTTAAATTTTGTAGCTCATTGAATTTCTCCATGATATCACCTGGTAGGTACCTAACTTTCTGAAAAGAAAATTCTGAACCAAAAGTAGTCAGTTGACTTTTCAGGAAGTGATATATTCTCAGAAAACACTTCTTTTCATGTATGACCCCAAAGACTTTATTTGGGATCAAGATGTACACTTTTTTTATCATGTTTTATAATTATTTATGGCCAGTCCTTATTTGAGCTTCACATTTGGACAAAATAATATATAGCAGGGCAAATCCATTCATTAATATGGTTTTTTATTATATTTCTTTGATCAAAATGTAAGGCTTTTCTTATTTTTTTTTCAATCATACTGTTCTCCCATCAAAAGGAGTAATGTGGCTTCCATAAGAAATGTTTTAAATGAGAGCAAGAAATGCCATGTTAGGATTTATCCAGTTCTTGTGTGAGGTAAATTCACTTCTTGACAGGAACTCACAGTGAGCTCTGCCGTTTAATCTCTGTGTTCTTGCAAATCGAATTAAAGGAGTAGTATTCATTTGTGTTAGGTAAACCAGTTATCACATATAAAAATGATTATTAAATAACAATAACAAAATCATGACATTAGATTCTATTCATACCTGACTTTAACTAATCTATGCTTGTTTCTTTACTTGTTAAGGAAAATAAATCTAATACCTCCCTTACAAAATTGTTATGAGTTACATGTATTTAATAATAAAATCAAACAGCTTGGGTCAGGATTCAATAAATATGTGCTATGATTATTATTTTTTTACTACATTATTTTTAAAAACTCAGAAACTCCTAATAGCATTATTTGTGCTAATTTAAAATGTTCTTTTCAGATTAATGTTTGGCATTCTGTGTCCTCTGAAGTTTATAGTATGAGTCTTGAAGCTTATTCTATGCTTGTTACTGGATTGACAAATTAAAGATGATTTAGTCAGTATACTAGAAGGAAGTTTATTCCTTCCACTTTGGGATTTGGATTTTTTTAAATATATATTATGGAATACTTTCAAGATTTGAATGCTTCTGTCTCTCTGAACATAAAAGCTATAAAAAAGAAGGTAGATAAAATATCTGATAAAAGCACTAAGTAATTACTAGACTTTATATATATATGTGTGTGTGTATATATATATACACATATATATAAAATTAAGATCTACATACTCTTCTTTCCAAAAAATATTGATTTTTGTGTTTAAAGTTAATTTTTAAGAATATTTCTGGGATTGGAAGTTTTTCACATAAAATAAGATGTCCCAAATCTTATAAAGTAATATTCAGAAGAAACAAATGTGTTTTAGCAAATTTGTAATCTCCCCAAGTCTTTCCAAAACTCTAGACTAGGGTAACTCGTCTCCGCCTCCTCCTCTGTGAGGTGAGTTTCCGTTTGCGCCAGGGAAGAACACTTTTCCAGAACAAAAATCTTCCTTTCTCTTCTCCAGCTTTTTTAACTAGAGAGTCAACTTGAGATTTTCAACATGAGACACCTCAAAAGCCCTACAGACCTTGGTTCCAACTGGGCTTACATTACAGTCTGTGAAATAATCTTCTGCTCTTGAAGTTTTCGAAAATCTTTGAAGAAAAAAGTCTAATGTTGTGTTAGTTCCTGTCTTTATATGTCTTTTGTCCTTAACATTCTTTCCTTTGACATCATCTTACCCTTAACAAATTTACTAAAAGACTAAAATAAAGACTCTTTTTTCCCTGCATTTTTTCTTTAGTCTTTTACTTTTAAAAGACAGGGAAACACAAAATGAGAAAAAAATGCTTAACTTTTCAAATAAATTACATCTTACCTTTTCATATAAAATGCAGTGGTATCACAGATATGGAATATAACATACCTTTTTCTGTTTATCAACAATTAACAAGTTTTTAATCAGTTATCCAATCCTTTTGAATATTAGAATTAGAATTAGGATTATACTGGAATTATAATTACAATGAAAAAAATGTTTTACTTTTAAATTCCACTTCTCTGTTTATTCTAGCAAGTCAGTAGAGATGTCTCCAGTCTTTACAAATACACCCTACTCATCTGGCCTAAACATCTTAGGTCAAAGTAGCTATCTGTACATAAACTAATTAACTCATTTATAATTTATACTCAGAGTACATGCCAAGTTTTTTATTAAGTTGAATACAAGCACTTATACCATTAGTCTGAATAATAATAATAACCAAAAATTAGTATCTATTCAAAATATAAAACAAATAGAAATTTTTAAATAATCAACTAGAAAAATAATTCAAATTAATAATGGATCAGTTCCAGTGATAAAAATTGCCTTTCTTATAAGTATTCTAAATTAGTTTTTTAAAAATTCGTCTGTAAAATCTATCTTGTTAAGCCCAGGAAAATATTATATTGAATTCACAGATTTAGTATGGAATTAAAAAGCTAACTTTTACAGCTTCAGCTCTCATAAGTTTTCCATATCATTTAATAGAAATTGTATAATTCTCTAATGAATTTAAAATTCACCAATATAATATGTATACTATATTGAGAAGAAAAGGTAAACAGGAAAATCTAAAAAGATTTGAAAATATATTTAATTCCTCTGAGAATCATCAAGGTATCTGTAAGTATAGTTATTTTGGTTTCAAACTCTCTTGAATATTATAAATTCTAGATAAGGAGGAAGCTACATACTACAGCTGGTGCATTAAATCTGGCTTGCTGCTTGTATTTGGAAATAAAGTTTGATTGACATACACAGCCATATCCATTCATCTATAGATTGTTCTTTGGTTGGTTTCATGCTGTGACAGCAGAGTTGAGTAGTTAAGAGACACCATCAGGCCCTCATAACCTGAATTATGTACCATCTGGCCCTTTACAGAAGAACGTTTGTCAACCCCTGTTCTAAGTCACTGAGATCATCTTGCGGTGAAACTCTTTTCCTGTCCTCTTTGCCCTTTAAACTATTTTTTTTGTTGTTATGCCAAATTACAAATACACAATTGAAATTCATTAGGTGCTATTCTGGAAAAGATTTCTCGCTTGATATTAATTGCCAGATACGGCATTATAACATGTTAGATCTGGTCATTGGTGCCATAAACTCTATGTTAGCCTGGAAAAGATTGGAGGAGGAAAAAAAAAGATGATATGGGTTAGGACCACATCCCTCGACACTCCCTAGGGAGGAAGAACTTGTGGTTTATAATGACCTGTGGCCATTGGATTAGCATGAAGTGTCCCAGCCCATTCCACAAGTTGAGACTGTTATGCATGAGCTTCCTATGAGGGAGGAAGTTTGAATAGCCTTCAGCAAGCAACAACTACTCACAGCCAAGCAGTGATTCCTAAAAAATAAAATCTCATCCAAATGTAATAAAAGACTATTTTTTTTTCCTCTTAAGAACCTGAATGATGGCCTGTGTTTTCTAAATCACCTCCAGGAAAATAATCTTCACTTTAGAGGATCCTTTTAATTTAGATCTTTAGAGAGAAATAAGATGTAATTATCTGTATTTCGGATGTTTTGTGGTCAAGACATTATCAGAATTTCTTAATTATCAAAATTCATTTAATCTAGTTTTGCTGCAATATTTGTGAGTGCTTACATCTCAAACTATTTATTAAAAGGCACTACTTAGCCAAAATGAACTCTCTAGTATGTCATCATTTCTACATGTACTTGAATTAACCATAATTGCAAGGCAAGTTATTTAATATCTTATGGTGCCTCACTTTTTCATCTTACTGATACGAAACTTCAGCTAGGTGATATCTCATGTCTCTTAACAGTTCTAAAATCTACTAAGACTCTGAGTAACATTTTCCTTGACAACTGAGTAATTTTTGAGAGGCTTTAATTCTTGGTATAAATCAGTTTCATCATAGTAGTTATTTTATAAAATATTAATACATTTGTGTAGAGAAGTGACACTTCTCTTATATGCCCCAGCCTCCTACCCCAGTCTTATCCTAATTAATTAGCCTTGCTTTCACTTATCCTGAGGTAAGCTGTATCGCTGCCTGTGCAAGAAACATCTCAGTAGCAATTCAGCATCTGCCCTTGTAAGTCATGATTTGGGTCTCATATTAGAAAATGATTTTATATGGTGAAGGCACATTGAAATGAACATTACACCCTAACAATCGGTTTTCCGTGCTTTCAGTTGTACTTCATTTTTCATTGCCAAAGGGAATTTAACCTACTCCGCACAACCAATATTCTAATTCAAGCCATCAAAGATTTATCATACAAATTTGTAAAATTTCACCCATTTTAAGTGGCAACAGTAACAAGTAAATGGAAAGATAATTTGGATTTTGAAATAAATAGTACAAATCATTTTACCAAATGATATTTCACTAGGTCATAAATTTGTCCTGCTCTCTAAATTTAAAAAATAGAAAATTTGATTCAGAAGAGAGGTTAGTGAAACCAGTGAGGTGAATAGGCTTTAAAAGGTTTGTAGTTTTCAAAAGTTAATAGAGGTAATCTAAAAAATTATTTACTATTTTTCTCTCTAACACATTTCTTTGAAATCTTATTTCATACAACACACTTTAAAATCAAATGTATTGCTATCATCCACTTTAATTTTAATAGTCTTCTTAATCTTCATATTTTGCTGATTTATTCATAGATTATTTATTACGGGCCCAAAGTTACCTTCTCTGTGCTGCTCCAGCCACAAGTATTCTTCCTTTTTAAAAAGAAAGAACAATCAAGTGGCATTTCGGAGTGCCAGCATGCTAATCTGTCAGTACATCCAGACAGCGTGCATCAGCGTATGCCCCAGTGTTCCATCCTAGGCTGTGTACTGAGAACTTCAATATAAATGTTTTTTTCCAATCTTTAAAGAAATGTTGAGCATCGTTAATGTTTGAGCATTGCGCTCAGAACATGAGGATAAAGGAGATTGCCAAGGCGAGCTTACACCCCAGTATCCATAATAACGATATATATTGTTTAGCAACTAAAACTTATAAAGAATTTTACATAAATCATGTGACTGTTACAATAACCTGCATAGTTACTATTCTGATTTTACAAACCAGAAAATCAAAGATGATAGAAATGTTGACTTTTCCAAGGTTACATGTTATAAACAACATAGCTGAGATTTGAGTTTTCCTGCTCTTGATCCTGTTCTTTCTTCTGTGTCACACCAGCTGCTCTTGTTAACTTCATGTGTACTAGCGGTTTCATTGTACTGTGACAAGGAAGCCAGTATCTGAAGGTGACCATCAAAGACCACAGTAGTTAAAACCAGTGACCAGGTACAACCCTAACATGCAGCAGCTAAGAGAACTGGACTGGAGGTACTCAGAGATACAGAAACAGACTCAACACAAAAACAGAAGCTCACACATTCTTCTTTTCTTATGGTTCTTTAGCTACCGAACTGTGCTTAGCTTTGAGTTCCATATTTAGGAAAAGACGTTGATATTTTCATGAAAATCAAGATTTTTCAGAGTGAATGATTGAGAGTATAACTTTGGAGTTAGAAAGATCTGAGCTTGTTCAACGAAAGAAAAAGTTACTGTGCAAATTCGGCAATATCGAAACCCAGAAAACACCTTAATTTGACCCAAAAGTGAAAGGAATACCTGGACATGTTCAATTTAAGTGGAATCGATAATAAGTTGTTTAAAGTGAAATGCTGTATGTCATAGAAAAATACAAAGCAATTATTTATTGAATGTCAGGTTTGTCCAAGATATTATACTAGTTGCTTTACACATACTACTTCATGTAATTCTCAAAAGAACACAAAAATAGTATCTGCTTTTTACATATAAGGAAAATTGAGACTCAGAGATAGATAATTGCCCAAGGTAGTAAAAAAGCCAAGACTTTTGACTTAATCCTGTCTGACTGTAAACCACATGGGGCAATTACTCAGCAACTCTTGAAGTCTGGTTGAATAATTTACTGTACACATTATTTTTCACCTGCTATTCTAGGAGTATCAGTTTCTCCACTAATAAGCTTTTAATATATCTTTCCACTTGCAGGCTTCATCTAGATAATTTAGTTAAATTTTACAGGATTTATCAAGACAAATTAGTTCCATCCAGATAAATTAGGAAGAAAAGTAGAAAAGCATGGATTGTGTGCACACACATCCTTCACTTGGGAAATTTCTTGAAATTATGTATTAAATACATATATAAATTATTTTAAATAGTTTCTATATCTTTGTGAACTTTTTAGTACCCTAACAAAAACTATTATTTTAGATACTTTGAATATTATTTCAATCCTGCAGTGTTTTAAGGTTTTGATTTATATTAAAAACATTCCTGGTGTTTTCTTAATTGTTATGACCACATTAGGCAGTAAAAGATTGACAAAGTTTTTAAGGTTTTATAAAATGCACAGCATAAACTCGGCTGTGAAGTTAAAACCGCCATCACAAGCTCATGTAATAATGGTAAGTGAACAAAAGTTTTTGCTTTTTCAAACTCAGTTGAGCTCCACTATGTTATGTCATATTATCTGTGCCTTTTGTCCAATCTAGCCCATTAACTGTTAGTTCCCAGAAAAGTCCTCCAAGGTATACCTTTGGAATTAATGCACATTTCTACCGACATATAGGCTAATGTCAAAATCCTTTAAAATTATACTCCTCTAGGAATTAAAAAACAAAACAAAAATAACATGTCAGAAATATTTAGTTCTTTAAAATACACCCAAATATATTTCATTATTGCAAATTTTTATATAGCAATTAAGAAAACTGAGTCATAACCCCAATATTTTCTGTTGAGAACCACTCATTTTGTTAAATTTGAAGTCTTGTTAGCTTTAAGAATTAATTTTAACATTAATTTTATTCTATTTTAGCATCAAGCCAAATAGTATAACCCTAGTATTCACTTCAGTCTGATATTGTAACAGCTCTGGATTCTTAATACTACCTACTAGGTAGAAGAAGAAGTTATTGTCATATGTAAGAAGGGTACAAGATTGAACAATAACAGTTCAGGCTTTGCACTGATATCTGTAAAAACTTCTTATAAAACATTTAGAATAAATTTCTCTTAGGTACTTTAAATAATCAGACTATAGAAATTGTGTCTATGGGACTGTAGGCTTACTCCATAATTGGTGAATATTCTTTTAAACTGTACTGAACATTTATGAATATCTGTTGCTTCCCATTCTTTGACTTGTTTTTCAAATATATAAATAGTTAAGAAATGAGTTATTTTTCATGTGTGCTTTTGCAATGAAACTCTTCAAATGACTATTTCTTATTTCTTCCATTATCAAAATCTCTTTAAATAGAAAGGAGATGGTATTAGTACTAAAAGACATTGGTTGTTTTTAAATTTAATCTATTTGATTTATTATATGGTTGTTTTCCATCATATATGTATCCTCAGCCATCAGTTCTTTCCTTTGAAAAAATAGAAAAAATAACAATTTGGTTTGTAACTAATAGTGTTTTAGAAACAGCATGAAAAATCATTTTCTAAAAGATGTGGTATTTTTCTTCTCATACGAAAACAGAGAAAACCTCGCTGACATTCTGTTCAATGCTGATTCATACGCGCCAATGTGACCTCTCTGTGCTCCTTTGCTCTGGAAGCTTTGTGCTCACTCTTTAAAGGAAGGCCAATTATTTAATATATGTGAGCTCTGGGCTGTAACAGGGGAAGGTGGTACGTCATTTATAATCATCAAACTGTTTTTAAGTGAAATCCATTCGATTATGGGTGAATCACATGTCTGACTTAGTCTTCACTTAATTGTCAGACTATTTTGTTATTTTTTTAAACAAGGAGTACTGACTGGATAACCAAGACAGTGACTTTCCCAGCACCTCTTTCCCTTCTCTAGAACTGATGAACCATCTCTGTTTGTTTTTTCTCTTTTTAAAGACACTTAATATCCTTTTATTTCCTAGCAATTTTTCACTCATTGCTTTCACCATGGATTGGTTCAGCTGAGATTCTGTTTAGAGTCTGTGATCCTCAGTTTTATACATAAAGTTCCAACATTCATGTCAGTTTGCTCCAAGAACTAATTTTTATCATTCCCTTTATCAGAGAATTTCAGATTAACCTCTTATGAAAACCCTATAAATATTTGATAGATTGTTGGTCTTGAAAACTTTAAATTTTTAAAAAAATTCAGCTGACTCTGACTGGTGAAGCAGAAAGGGGCCTGTTAAGGCAGAGGCTATTTAGATGGGAGAACCAGGCTTTGAAGCTCAGCTTCCAGAAACAAGGCCAGGCCACGGTATCGAATAAACCTAGTGAGGAATCTCATTGCCGCTGCTCCCACGCCAAGCACTAGAGAAGACTGGTTGCTTCCACTTCCCCGCTTAGGTCGCTTGTTCATCACTAACCCCATCTCACAACTGCTGCTTCTCCCAAAAGCCAAAGTCGCTGCTACCACCTTGCCTGGCAAAGAAAGTCCCACATGAGTTTCACTCTTCAAATTTGGGGTAAGACTGACTGGTAGAACTTTGGGCACATGCCTGCCTACTGGGAACAGAAGAAACTAAGAAAAACTTGCATTCCATCTTGCAATGAATAATCCTTTGATATGTTAGAAGTTTTCAAAAAGTGCCAAAACAAAAAAACACTAACAATGTGTACTACATTACTTGGCTATTCAACATGTACACCCTTCGTTAATACGTAAGCCTAATCTTCCAAATATACCCTTCTTCTCTTCTTAACAGAGTAACAGTTAACATCAACTGAAATAGTAACAGAACACTTCAGCTGTCCTTTATAAGACAAAATATGCTCACAAAGGGAGCGGCCTGAAGTCCCTAGTGGCATCCAATCACAGGGCAAGTACCACTAAGCGTGTGAGTGATCTGATCACAGTCACTTAATATGGGTTGGTACTGAGCATGCGTGATTTAAAAGTTGGGTGAATCAGCTAAACCAAGTTCATTTTAGACAGATCAGGTCACATTTGTTGTTTTACAGTCAAATATACAAACTCCAATAGCACTTCATGAGATAAATGCTGCATTCAAAGGGACCAGAGTTTTCCTATCTGATGACTTTTTCCCAAAACCTTAGAGATCTCTGCTGCAATTCCTCTATCAGAACTTGCCACAGACACCTGAGCATCCTGGTCTAACACCTGCTGAACATGTTTGTCAGTAAGGCCAGGTAGATGAGCTGTAACCTGGACTAACTAGGAAGCCTCCTTTTTTCCTCTGGGGCTCACTCACAGCTAGAGGCTTAAAGGGCATCTCGTAAGTAGGTCAAAGTAGGGTTGCCAAGGTGATATATATTACCTTCAAAGAGATCCACTGAGCGCTATGTCTCTGCGTCAGCTGCCGGAGGTGCAAGGTGCAGGAAGTTATATTTACCTTTGTACAGGCCATCCTGTTAAGCTCAAGATTACTGGACCCTCAGAAACTTCACTGAGGAGCAGCTCTTATATTTTTGTGTAATACATCGCACACCTTACTGTGTGAATACTAGACTCATAAGTATGTTTTACATATCAGAAATTTTGGGTTCTTATAACTTCCTGATTTCCAGGTCCTAGAGACATATGTCACCTATGTTGTTGTTCTGTGTGATGGTGATACAGTAATGGTCTTTGTGAAGTATAGTATAGCTCTGATCCAATTAATTTATGTAACCCTAGGATTAAAGGACTTATTGCTCTGCCTGTCACAAAACAGCTGTTATCGGTGTTCTCCGTTTTGGGGGTAGAAGGGGAAAGCATTTGCCAGGTTAATAGTCACACATCTGGTGCTAAGAGCTCCAGTAAAGAATGCACATCTGCAACTGCAGCTGCCTCTGAAATAAGTGATCGATGCCCTAGGAACCCGCTCTCCTTCACTGCCAGCTGCACTCCATGTGTTTAGGGCCCTACACATGGGCTGGATATGAGGCAGACTCAGCTTAAACCTAGATATTTTTTGATTTGACTCAGTTGGAGCATTTGCATTTCAATCTGTTCCATGTGGATCATCTGACCAAGTAGCCAAAGCCAGTGGTCACTGCAAGACAATTCTGATTACAACTCAGGTCTGCTAGCAATGGCAGTAACCATTTCCTCCTGCCTCTTGTGTTAAGTGCTTCTGTCTGACATCTGCCACCTTGGCCTCCCATTATGTGCATTGAAAACAGTGTTACCCATCAGCACTCCTGGCCTGTGGAAGACAGACTGTGTCCTTCACTGATGATGTCTTTCTCCTCCCAGCGAACGTGGTAGAGAGAAGCTCTTGACTGTGACCTGTGCCTTGAAGTGAGAATTTAGGATTGTGACCACTTCATGATCTGATCAAATGCTGTCCTGTGCAATTAGAAGCAACTAGTTTTCTCTTTGAATTCTTCATACTCTCCATATTGTTGTTGCATGTTGCTAGCTACTTGCCTTCTTTGGTCATTTCGTTTTAAGTGTCTGCACTTAATCATCTTTACTTTGCTACTGAAGGTGATGGGCTGCCAGATTTTACTTTTTTTTAGAAAACCAGCTGGAATTTTAGAGCCAGTAGCCCTTACAGAGCCTGATAACTAATTGGAGAGCTCTCCGATTTTCCTGAGGTTATATTGCTTTCAACAACTCCTATAGCTGTTTAGTATCAACCAGGGGTCGCTTAAGCACCAAAGCCACCTCTGGCTAGTTGTGCAGCAGAAAAGTTTATTAAAAAGCAGTCGAGCCCTAGCTGGCGTAGCTCAGTGGATTGAGTGTGGGCTGTGAACCAAGGCATCACAGGTTCGATTCCTAGTCAGGGCACGTGCCTGGGTTGCGGGCCAGGTCCCCAGTGGGGGCCACATGAGAGGCAACCAAACATTGATGTTTCTCTCTCTGTCTTTCTCTCTCCCTTCCCCTCTCTAAAAATAAATAAATAAAATCTTAAAAAAAAAAGAAGTCGAGTAGTTGACCAAATTATTGAGATCTGCAGAACCAGGGTCAAGGGTAAGCTTCCAGAAACAATACCAAAACTACACATCAAAACTTGGGTAGAGATATGTCTCCCTTTGCTACATTTTCATTGAACACCATGAGACCTCATTGTTTAATTCAGCCACTGTGATGCCCAACAGTTGAATGTTTCTCATCCTTGTGAGCAAAACAGATGCTATACAGAGTCTGCTCCCTGTAATTGCTCACTTCTGATCAGAGCCTTTCACAGTTGACTGATCCTTGGGAGTAAAGCAGGCTCACTAACGGAGAGTTCTAGGTTTCACCTAGGGAAGTCATACCTCACAAGGCTGGAAACTCATCAAACCTAGAAAGGGTACCAAAAGTCAGAGAATGTTACAAATGGCTACTACATACTTTGGGAATTTTTTCCAAGTTGCTATGGTTACTGTAGAAATATTTTTCCAGCTTTTTAGTTTCTTGGCTAGTTTAAAAACTAATTCTTTGAAGTCAAACTAGGTGAGTTTCATTCTTCCTATAACACAGGGTTTTAGCAACCACCAGACTCATCTGACATCTTGTAGAAAATCTGCCACTTAGCCACCACAATTTCATTGTTTTGCAAAAACATCTGAGGTTTTTACAGTTATGCCCAAATTACATGGCACTATTCAAAGGATGTACAATATTTTGGGCAGATAATTTTTGTTTCTATAGATGTATGCTAAAAATAGGTAATTTTAGAATGTATGTATAAAGAGGTTTTTTAAAGTGTTTCTGTATTAGGTATGAAATGGTCCTTGAGGCAACCAACAATTTTCCCCCTAATTCAGGGACATCCTATGTATGTTAGATATAACAGTAGTTTTCATAGAATGATGGCCACAAAGGTTGCTAAAGTAAAAAGAGCTCTATTAACCTTTCTACTGAATTTGCCTAAATTAAATTGTAGTTGTCTCTTGTGTCCTTGGCACCCTCTTTGTGCACAGCCTTATCAGTGTGTCTATGTCATCTGCCCTCTCTCCATTTTGTCACCGTCAAACCTGTTATCCATTGCCTCTGCTATTTTTTCAATTCTAAGTGTAAAACTGAAGAAAACCATGAGAAAAGACGCAGCAAAGTACTATTTATCAAATTCAGTCACATACATTCTGAGCCTGAAAAAGAAGAGGCTTCAGTCCTTAACTATTTAATAAGTATGTAGGCTCCGTTGGGGCTGTTTTCCTTGGTCCTTTCCACTTCTGTCTTCCCCTGAGATCCTGGGCAGTTACGGAAGACTGGCTGCTCCCAGCTTGGCCACCAGTCTGGAGCATGAGTATGGCCGTGAGCTTCAACACTATCTCTCCAGTCCATCTGAGTCTTCTCCAGATGAAGTTTCCCAATGTAGATGGCTTTCTGAACATTGATCTGAAGTACAACTTTTTAGGATAAATCCTATATCTAATATTCAGTGTACATTGGAATTAATTCATTAATTCCACTTTCTTGTCACCATGGTTGTTCATATTTTCATATTTTTACATGTATAATGTGATTATTACCTTATACCAGGAACATATTAATCATAGTTTTTTTGACATTTTATGAGAATTTTAATGTCTGCTTTTTATTCATCTGTGAGGATATTTGGCATATCATGGCATATCAAATACCTTTGTTGCTTAGTTTTTCCTTTACAGTTTAGTGGTATAAAGGAAAATTCTTATTCATTTATGATTTAGCGTGACTGTAATATATTCAACACTTTGCTTTTGTTCCCAATATTTATTCCATTCCTGTGGTTCACATTTTCCTTTTCCTATGTATCATGTGTTGAAAATGAAAATATCTTGTCTGGGGTGGAGTTTAGCCACTGAACTAAACAAACATGCACTCTTTCTGCTCCTCGTTGATTTTAGTGGTTAAATTACTAAAAATCCAGTTAATAGAAAAAGTTTCATCTCCCTTTTTTATTGTGTATTTTCATAGTGAAAATCTCTTTCGTTCACCTTCCCCACCAAATGCAGCTTATTCACTCGTATTTCTTCTGTAGTTAAGACTCCCCCATCAGTAGTCCTGAGACAGTGAAAGTAGCACGACATGCAAGGATCAAAGTCCTTGTACTTCGTGAGAGAAATTAAGCTGCTTGAACAGAGTTTCTAAGCTCAGAAGGAATCTGTGACAGGCTACCCAGGGCATGTTCTTCTCACACCAGTGGGAGAAGTGTGAAAGGGAAGACCAAGCACATAAACACTGCGAGTTTCTGACACCTGTCAGCCAGAGCAAGTCACATGGCCCAATACATAGCACGCAGCATGAGGCCAAGCAGTCTGCACCTTCATGTTTGACACCAATGGAGTGGGGAAGTCTGTTCTTCCCTTGGAGATGGGGGGAAAGAATGGATGAATATTTGCCAAACAATAATTTACCACTCCACCCAATCTAAGTTATTTATCCTTTCTCCTACCACCCTTACTGTATCATATTGCTCTGTTTTATATTTTTCTTAACACATATCATTGTCTGAAACTATGTTAATAGTTTATGTTACATGTTCAGTTGATCAGCAAATACTGTCAAATACCTAATTCGTGCCAGGCGGTACTCTAATACTAGGGATGGGTCAGTAAATCAAAAAGACAAACATCTATGTTGCCTATAAGCTCAGAGAGAGAAAGGACCTTTTTTATTTTGCTCACTACTCTGTTTTCAGTATCTCAGGTAAACCTGGCACATAGCAGAGGTTCAATAGAATTTGTTTCATGAGTGAAGGAATGTCGTTAAACACGTATGTTCTCTAACTTCATTTGCTTAGATCCCATGCTCCCCAGACAGCTTTCTGACTGTGACTTGGTTAGAACATCGGGAAGTCTTCATAGCGAGTCTCATGGACTTGAGTCACTCCAAGTCTTCTCTTGTGAGAAAGATCTGTGCTCTAGTATTTTGGCAAACCTGAGGTCGATGCCTGCACAGCTGAAAACCAGTCTCTGAATGTAGTAAGTTCACCAAGGTAAAACCATCCTGAGAAACTTCTTACGGGATAGGCACCATTAGCTAAGTATACATTTAATCCCCTTCTAAACAGACACAGCGTATTAAAGGTAATGCACAGGGATCTTCACACAGACTGTATGACACCCCGTGCCTCATGGGTTGTGCTCACTTGAGACACCTTATCTTTTTTTGCTTCAAGGTTTCTACCCAAAATCATTTTGATGGCAAAATTTTAATCCTTTTTTGTTAGGCTCATACATAGCACACACAAAGGATATGGTGAAGAGCTAAATTTATTAATAGATACCATGAAAGTCATGGTACTTATTTACTTGGGGCTTCTAAAGCTCTGTTTTAAAGCCTCTGTTTCAGAGTGTGTATATACTGTACAAAACCAAGGGACAGCTTAACAAAAGGTTATCAGAACAGATCTGCTCCACAAAGATTGGAACTGCATGATTAAAAGTCAGCACAGGAATGCCCGCCCCATCTCTGAAGCTATAGTTGTTTTATTTTTACACTCATCCTGTTAGTGTCAGACAGTGTACAGTCTGAATAATCTCACATTTCCAACAAAACCAGTCACTATAATTCTCATATAAATTTTTGGTTATTAGAGTTTTTTCATACATCAGGCTATGTAAAAAAATAGATGTCATTGATATAGTCATTCAAGAACTACCATCACTGGCTGAAGAACATACTCTTAGTAAATATAGTGGCTCAGAATAAAATATAAGTGATTATGAACTATTTCATAGAACTGGTGATGCAGTGCAGTTGAAAAATAACAAAGAAGATTGTTTACACTCTTACCAAGAAAATCTTTCCCACTATTTTTTATTGCCAATGGAGTATGGAGTTCTATTGTGTAGACTTATTCATTCACTAACAAATGCTTATTGAATGTTTCTATACTGAGTACATACAACAAACAAGGTTGACATTATTCCTACACTCTCAAGGCTTACAGTCTAATCAGGGTACAGGGGAAAAAGCAACAGGAAATTGCCACACGATAGTGCTGGGAGATAAACAGGACAGGGATAAGCCGGATAAGTGAGAGCACAGGAAAACAGGACGTACTTACATCCCAGCACATCACAGAACCCATCGCAGTGTAATGATTTCTGAGCTAAAACTTCAAAAATCTCTTCTCTCTATATCCAACACACAGGGAAATCTATCTTTAAAATATATCCAGATCTTGACCCCCATTGCTGTCACCACTGTCCAGGCCACTGTTTCCTTTTGCCCGGGCTTCTGTAAAAGGCCCCTGCTGCCTGGTATCTTCACCTCCACTCCTGCCCTCCAAAGTTTACCCTTAACACAGTAGGCAAAGTCATGTTTTGAAATTTAAGTCATACCCCGTCACTGCTCTGCATGAAGCCTGGCCATGGCCCCACCTCCCGTGATTAAAGGCCCGTGACCCTGCAGTGGGCTGCAGTACCCCCGCGTTGTCACCTCCTGCTGCTTCTCTCACCTGCTGAAGATGCCAGACATAGCAGCAAAATACCCCAGCTGCTTCCCAGGTTTACAGTGTCTCATGATAGTCAGTTCACGGTTTTCAGAATTATACTAATGCTAGTCTGTGGGTGAAATTGAAAAGTGAGAATCATGATTTGATAAGTACAGTGTTTAAATAAGTACACACTGTTCCAAATGGACCTGTATATCATTGTAAGGTATCTGTCGTCAGCTAGAAGAGCCATTAAAATCAAATGTTAAAATAAACTATATTGAGAGCCAGTTTGCTCTGTTACAAAGTACTTAATCAATGGTTTCAAATATAATGAAGCATCATTTAATTGCATTAATCTCCCATCTTAAAAAGTACATATTCATAATGTGCATACATTAGTATAAAATGGAATACATATTTATAAATTTATAAATATTTCTTTGGAGGACAAAGTTTCTATTTAAATCAATGGTTTTCTCCATTCTTATGTCCAAGAAAAGATGCCATAAAGAATATTTTAAGAAACAGTGTAGCACCATGACCTATGTGGCTTGGTGGGTTGGGCATTGTTTTGCAAAGCCAAAGGTCACCAGTTCGATTCCCAGTCAGGGCACATGCCTGGGTTGCGAGTTTGGTCCCCAGTTGGGGGTGTACAAGAGGCAACCAATCGATGTTTCTCATTCACATCGATGTTTCTCTCCCTGTCTCTCTCCCTTCCTTCCCTTTTCTCTAAAAATAAATAAATAAAAACATTTTTTTTAAACAGTAGACTGAGGAGAATAGATTCATATCTTTCTTGAGAAAGTTTTACTGTCTTTTTAAAGACTCTAATTACTTAGTCTGTTCTCCCATTCTTTTAGTCAGAAGATATTATTTGAGAGGAAAAATTCAGATGGAAAGAGATACAAAATATTTGTCATTATTTGTACTACAGTTCTTTGAATACTACATATAAAGTTATTTTAAAATATACCTCACTCCCTAAGACCTTTGATATAATAAAGGACAGTGCGCACTTCACTTGTTTTATTTTATTGTTATAAAGTTGATAGGAAGGCCCTAAGCTTAGAGAATACAGTAAAGAGCCAGTAAGACTTAAAGCAATCCAGAGAGGAGCTGCATTGCTTGGGGAGCAGTCAAGAATGAAATAACGATGAAAACAACAATAGGCCATTTAGTTCTCATGAGTAAATTCATCAGTAAGTTATCCATATATTTATATGATACAGACATAATATAAAATTTGATTCTCATTTTTAAGGATTTTGGGGATAAATCTAAATTTATACCATATTTTTCAGACCATAAGAAGTGCCTAGGTTTTAGAGGAGGAAAATAGGAAAAAAGTTTTGAAGCAAAAAATGTGGTTCTTGGTGAGTAATTATGGTGAAACATTTAATAACATAAATAACATAGTATCTCACTAATGTAAATGTAAACGGAACTCAACAGCAGCATTAACAACCATTATTCCTCCCAAATTGGGGGGCAGGTACATCTTATAGTTTGAAAATGCGGTAGTTAAAATTGGTATGTGAGATAGTATATAATTGCAGTGTGTGACTCAGACAATTATTATTGTTCTGAGCATTTACACACTGGAACATCAAGAAAGACGGAACCGTAACAAGAAAGACTGTGGACCACACTTCTCCATCCAGCATGGAAGAACTGTGGCATGCAGCGTTAAGTACTACGTGCCAGATTCCTCTCTTTGCCCTCCTGTAGGGCCAGGGTCTATTACAGGTAGTGCTGTGCAGTTACAAACAGGCAACCCCCGAAACTCCTGCAGCCTGGAGGGGCCATGTGACATACATAGTTCTAGCCACTGAGGTCCCAAAGGGAGTATATTGCATGAGGCTACTTAGAAAGCTATTGTTTCCCTGGTAAAAAGGGACAGACTCCTTTGGCAAGTATATTTTGCCTGTCCTTTCTTTTCTTTCCTATCTTAACATAGACTGATGCCCGAAGGTGCAAGTCATCTTGTGTAAAACACGATGTGTGCGTGTGTGCACGCATGCACTAAAGATGCCCACGTGAGAAAATGGTCCGGCTCCTGGCGTGCTTACCAGTCCTGGACTGCTCAGCCCCAGGGCAGGGCGCATTAAGTAATAAACCTGCTTAAGCCACTGTTTGTCAGATTTCTGTTACGCACATCTGAATACCTTTCTCACTGGTAAGAATGGTTCGGATTTGGGTAAGTAAGAAAGTGAAGGGAGAAACAAAGCAGCGGGTCCCAAGGGCGGTCAACAACGTGAGTACGCAATTCAGACTCAGAGCCGGAGGCTACTCCTCGGAGCGGAGTCTAGAAGTGAAGTTTGTACTGACCAAACTGTCAGTGCTTTGGAATATGTAAACCGCCTTAATTATTTTAGGGTGGTGTTTTTAAGAATTTTATTTTTTTGTCTTTGAATCTTCTGAAAGAACATTGCCTTCTTCTGCCCAGGTTTCTTAAATGAAGGCAGAATTCTGCCAGTCTGTACATTTAAAAGTGTTTAATAGTCTGTCTGTCCATTGTAGACTTCAGGCTTCTCCCGTTATTTAAAGATCTTGCTCTGTCATCAAAGATACGCCATTACAGTAATTTTGCCTTTCTTTCCAAGAAGGGTATGCCACAGAAAGGCTGTATTCAGAGAGGAATTAGTCACTGATCTGGATGTAGTTTCTCAGCAGCATTTTGAGGACAGGGCAGTCTGTATGAAGGATGGACACCCAGCATTACTGCAGAGGGTCATGTTTTTTAAAGTCTGTACCATCTGATAGTTTTCTTATGCATAATACAGTAATCTCTGATTTAAACTAATGAAAAAGAAAATTCTCAAATGTAATGTAAAAGGCAGGGAGTGTGTTGGCTTAATTGTGTTTGAACTGAAAAATTTCAATTCATAAAATGATAAACGCTTAAAATCTTTTATTTTAATAAAAGTAGTTAGCATTCAGCTTGTCTCTGGTGAGACAGGGCTAGTAGAGTTTCAGATAGGGGGTAGTGGGAATCACTGAAATACTGCATTCTCCTATTTCCCATCAGGTGTGAATGGATGAACAGGTGCAGCTACACACAGAGGAACATTTATTCTGCTTTCAGGATTCAAATTAGTGTATTTTAAACTCCATAGCATGCTTTGAACCAGGCTGCAAATTGCAAAATTAGAGTATGGTTTAAATAGTACCTACTGAAGTAATTTATGATGCTTAAAATTTGGTTTATGAATAAGGTTTTATCATAAGACAGGATGTTGAAAATGTCACTAAGGGCATGAAAAAGATCTTTAATGAGTTCTGGTATGTGTTCAGCACAACATAACCCATCAGATTTGCCAGGGTGTCCTGCATTTCTCACAAAACATAGAGTTCCTAGCTAGTGGGTTGAAAAAAGAGGGCATAGAACGGAGAAGAAAGAATATCAGAAGACCACCCTGAATCAATTGCTTCCTTACCACCAGAGGATAAAGTATTTCTTATGAAAAGGGATAAATTATGTAATAACTAAATATTTCCATACCCTGTATTTTTTTCAGGAGTTTTGAACCAATTACTAAATTATACACATGGAAATGCTTATGTCACTTAAAAGATTCTTATGCATATATTTCACTCATATATAGATCAAGAAAAAAAAGCCCTGTCTGGCAGGTGCCCGACGTGAGTGAAGTTTAGCAGAAGAACAGCTTCTCTATAGCTGTAAATCAGTCTGTGGAGATCTTCATGGAGTTGACGTTTGGTTTTAGATACTTCCTATAGAATGACTTTCTGTGTGGGTAATGGTGCTATAGAGCAGCCTGAACTATACACATTATAACTGGTGAAAGCTGCTTCAGAAATACTGAATATAATAACTGTTACCCATAGAAGTATCTGCTACTGGATTTCTTTCTCCTTATGTATTTTAACAAAAATATGGTGTTTGGCATAATTATTCACCAAGAACCAGGGAGTCTTTGACTCTTTAAATACGCATTTAATTTTTCCTAATGTCCCTGCAAAGAATTGTTACTGTTTGCCTTCAGGACCTTTTAATCTGGAATGTGGGAGAACTAATGGAGCACTGAATTTTGTATTCCAAGTGATGGGAAAGAACTTATTTTTGTGCCCCGCGCTGGAATGCCATCTCACTGGCTTCATCTGGCAGCCCAGTCGACAGAGGCATCACATTCTACGGCCTTCAGAGCTATCCTAGGAAGTGAATACTAAAGTAACTCAAAAAATTGTCATTCTGTCTTCCCACAGTGAAAAATGAAGTGGATGAAAACATCTGTAAAATAAAAACCAAAGTGATTATTCACTTTTTTCCTTGTTTAAGAAACAAGCCGTTACACTACTGCCCCCCTCCCTCCTTCGACCCTGATGCCAGTAATTGCAGATTCAGACTTACCACACGGAGCCTGACCCATAGCTGTGCCCAAAGAGCAACCACATCCAAGACCCAGAAGCGAAGCCAAAACTATGCAAGCTTCTGTATCTGAAAAGATTCTTATTTAAGATCTCAGGTAAGCCTATAGAATTGTGGATCCAGGAAATCAGACTTCAATCGGACATTCAGTTGCTTTTTATTTGCCTTGTATTTCTTGAAGTCCTACCAAGAACTGCTCCAACAGAGAGCAAACAGAGATGACTGCTTAAACAGCACCTTCGCTCCACAGGAAAATTTTCTTTTAGGTAAACAATCTTCAGTTCCTATGTAGATTTCACTGCCTGCGGATGTGCATTGGGGCTAAAGCCAAAAGGCAAATCAATGATTGAAGATATTTCTCAAAGCCAAGAGAAGTCACCCAATCTTATTCACACGTGATTGAATCCCATATTGATTAGACTAATTTGCTGCTGATGTGAGATGTAGCTAATGTATATCTGTAGGGTTCTTTGGATACAAGTAATAGAAACTGGACCAGGCTAAGCTTAGGAAGAGAAATTTTGTTAGGATATTAGAGGTGTGCAGAATTGATGAGGAGCTATCCACCAGACTTGGAAATGAGCAAAAGAAGCTAATTGTCTTTGGAAATTCAGAGACAGCAATGTTAACAGCGGTGTCATAATGGAAAAAAAAAGAACTTGGACAGGATATCATTGCTAGGAGTGAACAAAACTCACGTTTTCTGTCTCTTTGTTTCTCCGCACTGTATATAAATTCCAGAGAGGGCCACCTGATTGTACTGGTTGGGGTTGCATGCCTTCCCATGGACTGCAGGAGGACAAGACTCCTGATGACAGTCCACCAGCCTGTGTCTCACGGGGGAGAACTCATTTCCCAAATGGAATTCAAGTTGCTGTTAAAGAGGAGAAATAGATGCTGGAAGCCAAAAAGCAGCTAAGATTCAGTACAGCTACCCTTCATTCAATGTGTACGGTTTATCAGTCACTGTATTCCATGTGCATTGTCTTGCTTAATCCTTATAACAGACCATATACTCAGTTACTGTTTTACAGGTAAGAAAACTTCAGCTTTGAGAAAGGTTAGGAAACTTGTCCAAGCCACAACACTAAAAAATGGCAGAACTGGTACAAAGGAATGAATGTGCCTGGTGACCAGACTCCAGGCTGCCTCCTGACGGGTCTGTGCACTAGCAGCAGCCATAGTATTTACTGAGCCCAACTCTCTGGTAAAAGACAAAACAAAAAAGATTTTTTTAAAAATGCTACACATAAATGCTCCAGTAGTTTTGTATAACATAGGAGTGCTGCTTTAGAATCAACTTTGGGAATAAATGTTATGTAAATACAGAATGCATAAATTTGCAAATGATTTTTTCTTTGATGCAAATGAAGAGTTTAGTTTCTGAATATAATGAAGAGTTTGAATATATCAGTGACTGACCATGTTGAACCTGTAGATCAGGCTGCATTAATAGGCTTGCAGCCTCCTGTATTGTAGGGAGGAGAGTACGGGGTGGGGGCGGGGGTGTAAAAGATTTCCAGTGTTCTCCAGTTTAGGCGGTGACTGACTGCCCTGTGGGCCAGAAAAATTGCATAGAATGTAATGAACTACTAGACCCATTTTTACTGGTAGCTTTCTTTTTGACCTTTGGCAAATTAGTTTCTTTTACTGAGCTCAATTTCCACATCTGTAAGGAAGAGATGCTAATAAATCCCATAATCCCGTGAATAGAGTGAGATGATGAGCGTAATGTACTTGATGACCTCTAAACCGGGGCTTCCCTACATCAGCACTGCTGGAGTTTGGGGCCAGACAGTTCTTTATGTGGGGCCTGGACTGTCACTGCTGCATGCTGAGCAGCATCCCTGGCCTGTGCTCAGTAGATGCCGGTGGCACGCACCCCCTAGTTGTGACGCCAGAACAACTGACTCCGACAACACTCCCACTTTTCTCGGTGATACTCTTCTATTTACTAAAGTACGTATTCTAAATTATAAAGATATATTTTTTAAGATTTTATTTATTTATTTTTAGAGAGGGAAGGGAGGGAGGAAGAGAGAGAGAGAGAAACATCAATGTGTGGTTGCTGGGGGCCATGGCCTGCAACCCAGGCATGTGCCCTGACTGGGAATCGAACCTGTGATGCTTTGGTTTGCAGCCCGCTCTCAATCCACTGAGCTATGCCAGCCAGGGCTAAGATATTCTTTAAGAGACTTATAAAGGCTACTTGGAATGTTTTGGTGGTATCTTTCTACCTTCCCACTGCTTTTCTGAATTCATCTTTTAGGGGAAAAAAAGAGTGCTTACCACACATCATGTTCTTCCTGGTATCTTTCAGCTGTAGGAGTTAATTAATGTCTTTATGCCTCATTCAGATCTAGTAATCAGCTGATACTAGCACAGCCTTAGCAATTTGTCTTAAGTCAGATGCCCCCCAAAAGGCTCTGAGATTAAGATTTGTGTGCAAGAAATTTGTTAGGAAATGCCTTTCGGGTGAACACCTACTGAGGGGAAGGGAGGGGCAAAGAGAAGAGTTACAATACACTTGCGCAAAGGCTTCAGCTAATCCCACAGAGCATTGGAGCTGGGGTGCCCTTCAGAACTGAATCACTTTAAGGCAGGTGTCTGGGCCTTTATATCCCTGCAATGACCAGTCATTGAATGTGGGAGGCACTCAGGGAAAGGGCGTGATGTTGGCCAAGGGAGCGGTTCCTGCCACCAGTGCTCCCAGCAACTAGGGGAATTACTCCGTGAGTCCTGAAGGCTGGCTCTGGGTGGTGCACTGCAGTTCACCCCGTGCACCACTCCAGTCCTTTAGGCGATTTCTTGGAACAGTTCCTCCAGAAATTCCGCTTGGTCTTCTCGTCGTCTTTTATGGGAAAATTTTGAAAGTTTAGTTGGTAGGGTGAGCTGTAACTCCTACAGCTTTGGTGTCAAGGTTCTCGTCCTTCCTCTACTCCTTTTTGTGCATTCCTCTTACTCTTGGCTGAACTCTGCTGTTGTGGGCACTTACCTGCTGAGACAACGCAAAGCTGCATATGTAAGATCTCTAAAGCTCTGCTGCCACGTGTTTTTCAGCCTGTACTGCTGAATTTACCTATTCCCAGTCGAGAGTTCTAAGAGATGCCCTTATCAGGTCACCTGGATGTCAGTTACAGTTTTAACTTAACCTGTTATTTGACAGTGCCATCTCCTCTTGCTGATCGAGATCAGTTCCCCCGCCTTCTTTCCTTGCCTATAGTCCTTGGCATAAGGAGCCTGCAGTGACCAGGTGACAGCAATAGCTTAAAGGTTAATGGGACTTACACCAGGTCCTTCAGTAGCATATCACTCTTCCAGGTGCCAGGATCTCTAAAGCCCAGAGTTGGCAGGATTGAGAAGTGCAAACCCTCCAAGTCAGTTTCTGAGAATGATACTAAATAGGGCCATTCTTACTGCCACCTCTTGATTCCTGGGCCTGTGAATTCCACTTCTTGGGAACATAGCTCCTTATAGTTGTTGTTGATTTAGGGCATATCCTGTGTCCTAGAGAATGTATTATAGGAGGTTGTCTCCAAGGTGGAGTCTCAACCTTACCTTCGGTAAGCCGTCCTATTAGGCCAGCAGCTTCTGGGTGGCGTGACCTTTAATAGGACTTCTGCTGTCTAGCATGGCATCTCTAGCTCACATTGTGAGGCCCATCACTTTCTGTATGCTTCCAAGGGCCATAGTAGCAGTATCTTAGCACCATCTCAGGTTGTCTTGGAAATGTACCCAGTCAATAAACTCTCCATTATCTAAACTTAAATTCTGTCTTTTCTTGATCCATCACTTTTTCATGCATAGTCTCCTGGTACGTGTTGGTGAAGTCCTACAGTCCCTTTCTTTCCTTAACAGACACAGCATTTCCCAGGCTGCATTATGAAGTAATTTGATTTGCGGCATTGGTCTGGGGTCCAGGTCTTGAAGGTGGAGGTGTAAATCTCATTTGCTGGGTGTGGGTGGGGCGCTCGGGCGCATGTGCCATCTCGCAAGGCAGATGGTTACTTAGTTTTTTCAAGTAGCATGTTTGGGGGGATCTCTTCACAGAAATGAATATATACCACAGTTTAATAGAGCTTAGTTCTGGGTGATGCCAGAAGTAACTTAAAAGTGTTTTTTTAAAAATAATTTTGTCTTATTAAGTTCTCTTTCAAAATAACTATAGATAATCATTATAGAAGTCAACTAAAGACATGATATTTAAAGAGCTATTTATAGGCCGTATACTGTGTAAAAAGATAAGTGTCATGGCTAGCTGTGCACTAGCCAAATGAGAATATTTGGATTGCTTTTTAAAGTTGATAACTATGGGAACAAGCAGAGGGAAAAGGTAAACTCTGAAGCTCCTAGTTACAGAATTCCCATTTCTTATAAGTAGGCATTAATGGAGAGTGTTCTCATGTTTCAAGGCTAATTCTAGACTGAAGTCTTGGTGAAAGAGCACTGCTTTCACTTCGATGTAAAAATCTGTATGTCTTGATCCAAAAACTCTTCTCCAATTTCTGGACTGATAAAAGTTTTGCAAGTTCCAGCAGCACACCAGTACTCATTCTTGCCCTCTGACCTCTTGAGAGTATGGTCATACCCCCAGGGGTACCGGTGTAGAAGGACCTGTGGCCTCCAAGGGTTAAACCTTGCAATTGGAAAGGGTGGAGAAGCTGGTTTTTAGCTAAGACATGGAAGTAAGAAATGGTTTCCCTGAAAGCTTTTCATGCTCTTTATCCAACTGGCTAATTCTTTTCCATAAGTAGACTTTGAAAAATAGTTGGACAATGACTTGTTTCATAAATTCATTCGCCATGTATTTATTGAACCTCTAAAATAGGCTTCATCCTTTGGATAATATGAGGAAATATGAGATAATCACTTTTTCCTAGAGGAACACAACACCCAGATTTCCTCTCTTGGAGTCTGCCTTAGCATCTGGGCTGGGGAGGAAGACTTCATGTGTCTGAAGCAGAATTCTTGACTTTTTATCCCACCCTCTGCCTGATTTCCTTTTGGAAATCTTTCCTATCACAATAAATAGCACAGTCCCTCAAACCAGAATTCTACAAGTCATCTTCTTTCCAGAACACTCATAGTCTTCCAACAAGCATGCCAGTTGTACTCCAGAATAATTCTTAACCCGTGAATTTATCATCATCTCTCTATTGCGTGCCCTGTAGCCCAAGCTACAGTCGTCTTTGAGCAGGTCAGCTGTGCCTTCAGCAGAGCTCGTGGATTGCCATCTCCATTCCCGTGTCACAAGGGCCAGCTGCCGTCAGCCTTACAGGACCTATGCCCCTCCCCCCACAGCAGAGCGCCATCTCCCCAGAGCACTGGGAGACCATCACATCACCACAGCCCAAACCTTCCAAAGGCGTCCCCAGAATTACCCCTTCAGAAAGGCCATCCCGGGCCAGCTTAGCTAAAACCGCTCTGCTTACCTCCACCCACCTGCTGTGCTCTCCCACCAAAGCATGTTTCCCCTAGCACTCACCTTTCATTGAATTTACTTACTGTTTTAAGTGGTTGTTTTCTGTCTCCCCCAATAAAAATGACATGCTGTAAAAGATAAAAATTTGTTTATTCCCCAATACATACACTGGTGCCTGATACTCCGTAGGTGTCCAGTAAACCTTTGCTGACTCAATGAGAGTGAGGGTCATAGCAAGGACTGGCCTGGGGCCATTCCTCTTACTGAAACACTTGTTCCTTTCAGTACAGTCTGAGGAAAAGCTTACTTATCCTGTACACTGTTTTCTGAAGGACCCCCTGCACCATGTCTGCCTCTCACATGTCAGTTTTGTGAAAAGATGTGTTGGTGTGGCCTTCACCGTCATCTTGTGCTGTCAGGCTTCTGTCTCCACTGTCACCGCGACCTTTACTTGCTGCTGGCAGATGAATGTGATTTTCAACCATGAGAAAATAATAAAAGGTTCTTCTTCTAGGGTATTCTAGGATTTTTCATAATGCTCGAAATGACATGAAATAACTCCTGTTCTTTCATTTTATGGAAATGGCTCTGAATGTCATTAAAACACACATGTTTGTGACTAGATGGGTTTCAGTACCTCACATCTTGTGTTAATCTTAGTTTTTCAATCCTGCTGCCAACCGCTCTTGCCTGGTTGGACCACCCGTGTTTGGGCTTCTCTGCATTCTTTTATGAATAGGTTCTTGTTTCAGTGGATTTTCTCCTTATCTACAAATATCTGTTTTCTACCTACAAGAAAAAACTTACCACACCGAGCACATGTCTGTACTTCCCCATCAATTTGAATTTCTTGTCAGATTTTTTTTTCCTAATATGGGGAAACTCCTTAAATCAGTAAAAGGAATATTATCCATGACTCTAGACTATAACTTAAGAGATGAAAAAGGTACATTTCAGTTTAGAAGCAGAGGAATTATGGGTATTTATTAATACTAGTAACTTCCCTTAGAGAACTTAAAACGAGTGTTACTTCCCTCCTGTTTCCACCATTTCCTTTTTCAATGCCATTTACTCTGCCAAGTGAGACGTACTTACCGAGGCCAGCTCTCTGTCCAGCACTGGAAAAGGCATACTGGGGTGAAGCAAGGGTTGGCCAACCATGACTGATGGCCCAAATTCAGCTTGCTGTGGGTGTTTTTATTTTTATTTTGTATTATTATTCTACTACCGTTGTCCCATATATCCCCCCTTTGCCCTCCTCTGCCTAGCCCATGTTTCACCCCCATAGTCCCACACCATTGTCCAGATCCACGGATCATCCGTACGTGCTCTTCAGTTACCGGGGGTGTCCAGCCTGTGGGCCACATGCGCTTGGGTTGGCTATGCATACAGTCCAACACAAAATCGTAATTTTACTGAAAACATGATGGGATTTTTGGGTGGTCACATGTCACAATGTATTTAACGTGTGGCCCAAGACAACTCTTCTTGCAGTGTGGCGCAGAGATGCCAAAAGGTTGAACACGTCTGGGCCTAGTCCCTTCCCTTTCTTCCCACCTTTATCCCCCTCCCCTCTGGCGCTGTCAGTCTGTTCTATATTCCCATATCTCTGGTTCTGTTTTTCTCATTAGCCAACTTCCACCATACACCAGAATGAACTCAAAATGGATAAAAGACTTAAATATAAGTTGTGATACCATAAAAGTTCTAACAAAAAACAGAGGCAGTGAAATTTCAGATACCCCATGTGGCAATATTTTTGCCAATATATCTCTGAGGGCAAGGGAAATAAAGGAAAAAAAAAACAAACAAATGGGACTACATCAAATTAAAAAGCTTCTGCATGGCTAAAGAAACCATCATCATAATGAAAAGGGAACCGACCGTATGGGAGAACAGATGTGCCAGCGATGCGCTGGACAAGGGTCTAAGCTGCAGGTGTTTTTAAAATAAAGTTTTATTGGAACACAGCTGCATCTGTTTGTTTAAATATGATCTATAGCTGCTTGCATGCTGTAAGAGCAGGGTTGAGTAATTGTGGTGGAGAAAATGGGGCTCAAAAAGCCTAAAATATTTACTATCTGTCCCAATACAAAGAAAGTCTGCCAAACCCTTGTATACAAAGCATGACATTCTAATAAAGTTTATAAATTAACTGGGTTGGTTATTAAAACATGGAGTAATTGATGAATCAATAAGTGCCAAATTGTATGATAATGAAGAAAATAGAGACCTCAGAATGGCGATTGGTTGGTAAATTTAATTTGCAGAAGAGCTGATTATTACAGTCTGTCAAAGTCCAGAAATTGTCCTTGTACTGCCTTTGCCCCTCGTTCTGTGCTTGTCTTTGTCAAGTTCCAGGCATGTTATAAAACTAAAAGATATTCAAAACTTTGTTAGCAAAGCTTTTCCAAGCTCTTTGCCCCCCTTAACTCCCTACAGAGATGCACTGGAGAAGTAGGTCGGGAAGATGCAATATTGTTCAGACTGTGCCTCCTCAACTCTGTTTGAACACGTGAAAAGTCATGCAAACTAGAAAGGAAGGAAATTGTGTGTAAATAACAGCTAACATCACGTATTTGTCACGTGCCACCTTAGAATGGTGTTTCTCGGCAGGAAAGATACTGGTGCTTTAACGAGTAAATGGTAATGGGCGTGTGCACCACTTAGCAAGTGCCTGACACATGGCACATTGTAAGTGCCGAATAAATCTTCACTTTCATTATTTCAAAGAAATTGTATAATTTCTTTCAGACACAGCTCTAACTATGCTAATAGGCCTGAAAGTAAGAAAAACATAAATTAACTCTTGATTATGTCACTCTCTCAAGAGTTAAGAAAATGTTTGTATTTAGGACATACATAACAGAGTGATTCACAATAATGTAAAATTAGCTGTTGTTTCATCATTGTAGATACATTCATTTTTTAAAATTTTGATGATGCTGCTTATCTATATGATCCCATTAATATCTTTTAAATATTAAGAGAAATTAACTGTAGTATAGGAGGCTGTATCTACTAACCTGCTGCCTTTTCTAAAAACTGTCATTTTACTTTAACATAAATTCTAAGAGTACCACTCACTGCGTTTTCACACAGAAAGTGCACCTGTGCGGCCAGCGCTGAGCCCAGGCCCACCTTGCCCCTCCCCAGGCCTCCTTCCAGCCACTGCGGGTGCCCAGCGGGAGCCACTCTCCTGCCCTCGGAACAGACGTTGTAAGGACTCATCGAGGAGATGTTAGCATGTTCTTTTAATAAGTCCACAGACTCCTTTAGGCCTCAGAGAACAATCTGGCATTTTAAGAAGAGAATAATAGTCTTCTAACACTGAAGTATTTCATGCTAATCATGTCAAAGTGCTTTTTACATCATCAGTAATGTTCTTTGACATGTTTAATATGAAAGCCTTCAAGGACAGACCATTATTTTCCTCTTAAAATAGAGTGAAGCAGGCTTCAGCTAATGAAAAAGTTCATGATTAAAACAACAACAACAACCACCGATCTGCTGTGGTTTCACGAGGATGCCCCTTAGTCGGTCACGCAAAGTCAGCCAGACACGGAGATGTGGAAAGTGAGTTTGAATGCGTCTTTGTTCTGCCGTTACCCGTGCGTTTAGGTAATTTTATTTGGAGGGTTTTCGCTAATATCTGTGAGAGATTTCATATCTAGCCTTCCTCTGTGCTAATCTACCCTGGCAGTTTCGTACATACTCTGAATGATGTATGAAGATCAAAAAAAAAAAAGAATGCTTTGAAAGATGTTTCCTATTTATTAAGAGTTATTTCCCCATCCTATTTTTTCCTTGTTTTCCTTCATGGCATATGTTTTTAAATTACTTAAAACAAGCAAACAAAAAAGGAGGTCATGACAATTTTTGTCCCACATGTTTCGTTTGGCCGGTGGTGCACGTCCTCGACTGCCGGCCAAAGTGCCCGGAGCTCAGGCTGAAAACCAGAATGTGGTGGGAGGCTTGAGATTTGAATTCGAGAGGAGTGCTTGCATTTTCCCAAGGGCCTCGTTAACGAGGGTCCGCGCCCTCAGTGTTACTACCAAACCCTTTACTGATTTTTCTGCTTTATGAAATAGAGTATCATCTTATATGTGTACAACTTTAAACAGCCTTCTCTTCCCTTTCAGCTGCCCTTTAAGAAAGTTTAACAGTAAGTCCTTCTCAAATTGGAAGTTTTGTTCTTGTTCAGTATCCCACAACACATGGTCACACAATAGAGTTTTATTTTTTTTATGTTTTTAAAGTTAGAAACAACCGTGATGTCCAACGAGAGGGGCCCAGTTAAATGACGTATGTTACAGCAGAGCGCTGCGCACTCATTAGGAAGCACAGCAGTCATCTGCATTTGTTGACATGGTAGCAAAATCACCTGATTTATATGATCCTGTGTATTTAAATGCATTTTTCTATGTATCTCTTTGTATAGGTTGTATTATAGAATATATTTAAATAGCAAAAGATAAAGGTGATTGTCTTTGGGGGGATGGGAGAAATTTCGCTTCCTGCTTTATATATATATATTTTTTTAATATGTGGTATGTTGATGTCTTAGCTCTAAATAGAGAAAATCAATTTAAATAGACTGCTATTTTGTTTTGTGTCTCTTCATATGTCTAGTATTTCAACCCTTATTCTTTAAATTCTCCAGAGCTCTGACTACAACAGCATACAGATTTGTCTTGAGTGGGCTAGACAGGAGTGGACTGGGGTGATGGTTTCCCATGTGAGCCGTGCTGTGCTTGGAGGGAAATGCTGGCCAGTGGCGTCAATGCAAAGACTGACAATGGTACCAGGGCCAGGGAGAGATCTTTATTTAGCTCAGTTTCCTACTCATTCTTCTGGGTTTGTTTGTGGCTTTAATAGGATTAGGAAACATTTACATTGAGGATTTAGGAAAGTCTTTATACTGTTCAACTCTCAGAGCCACAGAAACCCACAGTATTAGGAATGGGATACGTGTAAAGTCAGTAGGGTAAAATGAGTGCGTGTTCCTGGTTCTCTCCTTGTTTTCTGCTTGCAGAGGAAGGCACCCTGAGGTGGGACAGAAATGTTATGTGTAGCCAAGGGCATGTTTTTCAAGGAGACACAGTGGGATGTATTTTTAGGGAAGTTCTACCTTGTTAAGAAGTAAAGCAAGTCCAATTACAAGTGGTTTGCTGAAAATAAGACTAATAGAGAAAATAATTTCTCCCCTAAATATATTATCCTCATCATTATTTGCTAACTTTTCCATATGTGCTGTTTCTCAGCCTCGCTTTTTCCTAACTTTTGAGCCATAAAGATTGAAGTCATTCTTCCTGACTACAATTCAGAGACCCATATTACCACTTGTCATCTAGGTGAATTTTAGTTGTAAGGTGTGACTTACACCCAGTTATCCGAACCAGAGATAGGATTAACACCTCAGGAAACTAAGAATGCTAAGAAATAATATCTGATTAAGACCAATGGCAGGTTGTATTTTCCAGAATGGCACAGTAGTGTTCCCAGTCCAACATTCTCTTGCCATCCCCCATCAATAAGCAGAGTCTGTTTTCCCTCCCCCTGAATTTGGGGCGAAGCTTTGTGACTGCCTCAACAGATAGAATGTGATAGATACGACACTGTGTGACTTTGAAGCTAGAGCATGAAAGGGAATAAGGCTTTCTCCTACCTTTTTCTTTCTTGTAATACTCACTTGTGGAATCTCTCCACAATCCGCAAACTAGCCTATGTGATGGGCCCACCTGGGGAACCCGCATGCAGAGGAACTGAGGCCTTCAGCCCCCAGCCAGCATCAGCCACCGTGCGTGAGAGTAAATGAGCTCTCAGTCGATTCTAGCTCCTAGCCTCCAGGTCCTCCAACCTAGGTCCCAAGCATTATGGAGCAAAAACAAGCTGTCATGGCTGTGTACTGTTTGGGTTCCTAACCCACAGTTTTCTCGAGCAATAAATGGTTGCTTTATTCCACTGAGCTTTAGGGTGATTTGTTTTGCAGCCATACTAACTGGTACAGGGCCACTTCTCCTCCACTCGGAGACAGAACAGGAGATATGTGCAGACAAGGGCAAATTCTTTTCGATAGATAATTTCATGTCTCCACAGTGTGGCTTGGATTCAAAGATTAATTTTAAATAAGCACATGTAGCTAATACTTTATTTGAAATGCACAAAGAATGACCAGTGGGCTAGGTATTAAAACCTGCCTGAATAAGCAGAGCATATACATCTGGAAGCCACTGAAAGGAGTCTTTTTTAGGTCCACTGAAGCACTGATTTGGAGTTTTGTCTACACTTGATTTCAGTGGGAAAGTTTGAGTGTGTCACCTGAGATATGATGTCAGCTTTAGTTTTTTGTAGATAATATTTATCAATATGATAGTGTTCCCCTGTGTTCCTAGTTTGCTGAGAGTTTTTATCATGAATGGGTTTTGGATTTTGTCACCTGCTTTTTCTGCATCTACTTGATATGGTCAATGTTGATTCCAACAGCCTGATGATGTGATGATAATATCAGTCGACTATTGAAGCTGAACCCGCCTTGCACACCTTGGAAAAAATCCTGCCTTGGTCATTGTGTATCATTCTTTTTAAACTTTTTAAAAAATTTTATTTGCTAATATTTTGTTGAGAATTTCTACATGTTCATGAGAGAGAATAGTCAGTCATCCTCTTTTCTTAAAAATGTCTGTGTCTTGTTTTGCTATATAGGTAATGCTGCCTTACAGAATGAGTTAGGAAGTATTCTTTCTGCTTCTGTTCTTTCAATCCATATAACCTTTAAAACTGTTAAATTTTTTTTACAAAATATTTTATTTACTTATTTTTAGAGAGGGGAAGGGAGAGAGAAAGAGAGGAAGGGAAATGTTGACATGAGAGAGAAATATCAATGGTTGCCTCTTGCACAACTTCAACTGAGGACATGGCCTACAACCCAGGCATGTGCCCTGACCGAGAACCAACCCACAACCTTTTGGTTTGCAGAATGACACCCAGCCCACTGAGTCACACCAGTCAGGGCAAGACTACTAGATTTTAATAGAAAAGGGGTAGGACCTTCAAATGTTCAGAGAATATAATTTGAGTTTTAGTTTGGCATACTTAGATTTCATAGATTTTTTAATACATGCAATTATATTTGGCATCATTGTCTTGGTATTGCTGGAGACTTTAAACTCCATAGTGTTTTTTATTTGGAGAAATCTAGATATACATCAACAAAACTATCTTAATTTTTCACTGAAGTGTAGTAATACCCATACAGTAAATGACATGGTAAGTCATTTGAGTGGGCCATACCTGTGGCATTTCTGTAAGGTAATAGTTTGCATCTGCTGAACTGGGCAGACTATCAGAGGAAAGTGAGATGGGCATTATTTAAGGTTTGCAAAACTCTGCAAATGTACTTTAATAGATTCGTACACTTCTGTTCCAGCAGGAAAACCCAAAGAGTATTTAGAATAGATACTTTATTTTTTTTATTTTAATTGTTGTTCAAGTACAGTTTTCTGTCTTTTACTCCCATCCCAGCCCCCCCCCCACACACAGATACTTTATTTTTATTATGATTATTTTATTGGTAATCACTGGCAAAAATGGCCAGATCCTGTGTTACTTTCCATAAGCACCCCGGGGCAGCGGGGGGAGCTCAGTCCAGTCTGGCCCCTGGGCTGCAGGGCCTGGGCCTGGGCCGGCCTCCTCTGTGAGCCCAATGCCAGGTGCAGGGGCTGCTCCCCACACAGGTGCTGAAGGTACAGTGAGATATCTTAACTAACCTCCCCAAAAAGTGGTTTGCATTTGATTTAACATACATCATTTAGATTCCTTGATCCTTTCATTCCCTTGCCTGTCATTTGTTTGCATTAAAACACAAGACGAAGAGGAGTTTCGGCGCTTTGGCAGCATCGCCTGGGTCGGTGGGCCCTCAGGCGCTGTGCAGCGGGAGAGGGGGCGTCTTGGTCCTGCGTGGCTGCTGTACCTGGTAGCTGAGGGGCATCTCCACCGCCCTGTACTCTCTGAATAACTATTTTTGTAAAGATTACATCCCAACTTTCATTTTTCCTACTTCCTAATTCCAGTGCCTTTTATAATGTTGCTTGATAAACATTGGTTACATAAAACATTTTAAGTTACTTTGCCAGATTTTCTGCTGAACCTTTCTTACCTATAAATAAAGATGAGAAATGGAAATTTTTATCAATTGATAACATCAATTCCCTAGGAATTGTGGTTTTCAACCATTTGCTTATTTTATATCCCCAAAGAGCAAATACAGTAGGTCAGTATTCCTTAGTTGACAAGAAAAGTGAGTAACCAAAATAGAAACAAAAGATCTTTATTTGCTTCCTAGTAACAGAAACTAGAAATAGTGATGGTGTGATTGAGTTCAAAGTAAGCGGTTGAGAGCTGAACAAAGGAATTCAGGCTCCTTCTGTCCGTGTACTTGTTCTGTCTTTAGCACTGCCTCATTTAGCTTACATCTTTAAGGCTCCTGAATGGCAATGGGAACTCCACTAAACACCTTTGTGACGGAGGGAAAAGGTAGAATGAAAGATGCGAAAAAGGAAAAAATTTAGGGGAGATGCCTGCCCCACTTTTAAGGAGCCCTCTTGGAGATCCTCCATTCACATCTCCTGAGCTGCCCCGAACTAGCAGGGAGTCAGGAATGGTGGCCTGAGAATGTTCACGCTGTTCCTAGAACTAAGCTGAAATGTTATTTGTAAGAAAGAAATGAAGAATGGATATTAGGGAGAGAACTTGAGGGTGTTGCCATACTCCCTGGCTTCTTAATGTCTTCTGTTTGGTAGGTGTTTAATGTTGAGTATTTTTTAGCATCTTCTATTTGAGCAGGTGTTATTTCCACTTTTAATAGCCATATTGAGCTTTCTTAATTGAAAGCACTTCTCCTTTACTTGTTTACAAAAAAGAGGAAGGTTAGGATTTTTTTGCATTCCTCAATCCAGCTGGGAGGCAGCAATGGATTTTAAGAGGATTGACAGGGTGTTTTCCCACTTGGTTCCTTCAGTGGGATGTCTGTTTAAAAATGTGCCAGACAGATGGTATTGTTTTTTTTTTAATAAGGCTTCAATGATCAAGCACACACCGTAAAATCCTGAATGACTAGGAAGAGCAAACCTGTTTATTTAAAATGAGAGGGAAAAGGGTAGTCACACTAGCTTTCACTTGATTAAATGGTGTTTTGTTCCACCGATTTAATTTTGGATACTGAGGGTTTCCTAATGAGATTCAGGTATGCGTCACAGCAGTGGCCAGCTCACCCCTGTGAACTGAGCCAGACTTATCAGCAGTGGAGACGTGAAGACAAGAACAAAGACAGCCTAAGCTTCGAAGGTACTGCTAGGTGAGATCCACACCTCACATCACCGTTATGAATGTTTCTCCCTTTTTCGTAGGGACCTAGAAGGAACTAGTCTATTGTTTTTACATACAGCCACTGACTTTCACAGATGCTTTCAGGGATGATGTATTTAACTTGCCAGTTTTTCTGAAGTGTTTCTGTTGCATTTCAGGTAACCATTTGTGTGTTAATAGAACAGCAACTTTCCTGAACCTACTGTTTAGGAAGAGAAGATAATTACATGTTTCAATTACCGTATCTACAGGGCTTTGGACATCTTGACAGGTTTTTGCCCTAGTGTATGCAACACAAGAAACCCCTGTGTATTTATAGCAAAACAGATGCTGTGCCGAGGCCCCCAGCCGTAACTGAAGTTCTTATCTGAGAAGGTAGTGCAGTAGTACAGTTTAGTGAACAGGTTTGGAGTCATGCACACCTAGATTTGAATCCTAGCCCTTCCTCTTGGGCAAATTATAATGCCTCTAAGGCTCAGTGGCCTTATTCATAGAGCTTTGAGAGAATAAAAATGAGATAATACATAGGTCCTTGACAATGATGTCCTGCACTTGTATAATTCCCTCCCCTTGAGCCTGGGCCGGACTGAGTGGCATCAGGTTGTTATGAGATTGTGGCTTCCACATTGAGTGCTCTCTCACTCTGCTGGTGTGCTCATGCTCTCTCCCATTCTCTCTTAGATTGCTTGCTTTGGGTGAAGTCGACTGCTGTATACTAGGTAGCCTTGTGAAGAGGTGCACACCAGCTCTGTTGGAAGTGGGTGTTTTGAGGTTGGAAGTGGGCGTTTTGAGGTCTGTTGACAGCCACTGAGTGAGCTTGGAAGCAGATTCTTCCCCTTGAGTTGACTAGGCCCAACCAACAACTTAATTGCAACCCCTCAGGAAAGACCGTGAGCCAGAGGCACTCAATCAAGCAGCATCCAGGTTCCTGACCCACAAACACTAAGCTAATAAATACTTGTTGTTTTTTGTTTTAAACCACTGTGTGAGGGGTGATTTGTTACATAGTAACTATAAGTAATACAACACACAAGAAGGTTCACCCATGCTTAGGGGACAGCAAACATCACCAACCAAGAATTAGTAACACTATTCTCAAAACAAGAAAAGATCAAACTCAGTCCAGCATTATGGGATTATTCATCGTGCACCGTAGATCGGTGTTGATAAATGTGTGCAGAAAGCTCAAGAATGAGCCTTGTGGGTGGTCCTTTGCCTGCTTTTGTAAATTGAAACTTACAAGGAAAATATATCAGTCGTTTGAGAATTTTAAGATAATGCTTACACTGCTGAGAGTCAACACTGAAGGAGAAGCAGCCACGTGCAGATATTGTCCCATGGATTGGCTCAGAAGAATTGATCCAATCTTTAAAAGTCAATTCAATAAAAATGCAACAGTTTGTGTGTGTTACTTGAACAGTTTGTTGCTTAATAATATTTTGGGATCTTTATGTTAATTTAATTTTCAAAAGGCCATCCTATGCAATATTTGCACTAAATAAGAACTCAAAAAAATTTCTAGAGAAAAGTTGTTCATGGTTTGGGAGCATGTAACAAATTGTATTAAAAATGTTCTGTGTAACATTAAATTAAAACCAGTTAGCCCCTCTTGCCACAATTGGTCCTTCTCATATTTGAGATAAACTCTTTACTTGTGATTCAACTCTAGAAAGTAGGATGTAGAGAGCATCGATGGGGAAATGTAACCCTTGGATCGGAGCCCTGACGGAGAATTTCTGGGCCACTTCTATAACCATTTCATGCACCTTAACTTTTTCCTAAACTTTCTCTCAATCTCAAGCTTTCTTTTAAAAGTGTTTGGGAAATCTTTAGATTTTCTTTGGAAGTTGTCTAAATGAGGAGTAAAGCAGTTATTACCAGGATTCTTTTCTTTCCAGTTTCATTAAACTTCACCTATGGAATCTTATCTTAGAAAGAGCAGTGCCCACTATCAGGCAAGTGAAAGTGCAGCCCTCACTGAGCACTACAGTGGACCTCTCCCTGGCTAATTGCTGTTGCCTAGCTTGTAATGATGGGTAAGACTGTATTCCAAGGAGGGGTGCCTGCACATTGGAGTCTGGAATACATATTGGTTTATTCTGCCCAGATGATTTAGTTAAGAGCAAAACTGAATATTCCCATTTCCCATTGGATTCTATGGTAGTTTGGAATAAAAAGGCAGAACTGCCCAAATATGTAGAATTTATTTTAGATGATTCAAAAGTGGAGAATTTACTTACCCTAAAACATCTTAAAACAAAACAAGACCAAAAAAAAAAAAAAAAAACCCAAACCCGTTTTTAAGTTGTGGCCAGTAGGGTTTAAGACTCATTTTCATTTACTCCAAAAGAGCATCTGTAATTCATCTTGTGCATGCTAGAAAGTTACACAGCCTCTTTGTGTGTTGACATTTTTTAAATATATAGTCAGGCTTGAAATATACTCTTAAGTTGAAAAGTATTCTCAAAGAGAACAGGATATGTCAACTCTGGATTGCACGTCTTCGTGGGACGTGAATCATGGCCTGCCACACCTATATTGAATCTTGTAGAGTCACTCTAAACGTGTGTTGTATGTAACACTGTTATCCTGAAGTTGGCTCAGTCTCTTCCAACGTGGTTCACCACCATGGCGTAGTCATGTCCCCAGTGAGGGGACTCCCTGTCTAAGCTTCAGTTTTACATACAATATATCCCTCTAGAAATCACATTTACTTACTTGAAAATATAAAGAAAAGACTTTTAAAAGAGAAACTCTTTATGGTTAGTGTACCAGTAATAAAATAGATACTATAGAACCTCTATTAAGGCAACCGTAATGTCACAGATAAGTCTGAATTTTCTGGGGCTGATACGATGAGACGCAGAGTTTGAGGACAGAGGAGGAAAGTAAAGATAATGGTGTTTAGAGGGGAAATGTTTAAATGTTACAATAAAAATCGCCCCTCAAGAATGACTTGCTCTTCTTCACGTCTTCAGCCCTTAATGAGGTGATTTCATACAGTGACAATTATATTACAGTTATGTGTGTATATTAAGTTTTAAAACTGACCCAAAACCCACTTCCTTCATGTTACATCAGGAGGAAAGGCAGCAAAATCATCTCACCCAGAATAACATTCAGCGCCTTTCTGGTCGCAGGGCCGGTCCTCCGGGGGTGTCTGATCTTTCCATTGTCGAAACCTGAGTGAGGCCGTAAAATCTACTTGGTACACAGTGGGGTTTCTTAAGCAAAGATAATCTCAGGTTAATATGTTTAAAGAAGTATATATATAGTTATAGTTATATATATATATATATATATATATATATATATATATATATAAAACAACTATATATATATATAGTTGTTGTTCATGTAGAAGGACATATTGGGTTGGTGACATCGGTCTCGTAACCACTCAGAGCATCAGCTGACCACAGCTGTAAAATGGAGATGTTAGACTCAGCAGTCTGAAAATCCCTGACATTAAAATTTCATGGTCACACACTATTAAAGGGAATCCTAATCAGTGTAATCTTCTTTCTTATGAACAATTTCTTTTGAGTCTCAAGAGGAACCGATCTGCCCGAAGCGTGCCTTGTCCGCGCACGCGATTCTGAGCCTGGACTCTGGACAGACGCTGTGGGCACCAGGGCCGCTGCGGTGCTCACAGTGCTGCCCCGCACAGGCGCCCCGAGAGTTCTGCGGGGAAGAGGTCTTTTGATCCCGAGTTTCCCAAACTTAACTAAAAAGCCTTGAATTTATTTATTTTAAACAAAACACCTCTACATAGAAATGGTGTTTTCTACATTGTTGGAAATGCTACTCTGGTATGCAGGGACCTCGACAGTATGCAGAAATCATTGTCAGTCCTCTCCCGGGGCTGCAGTCACGGCACTACAAACTGGGTGGCTTAAAACAACAGGAATTTATTATCTCACTGTTCTAGAGGCTAGAAGTCCAAAATCAAGGTGTTGGCAGGGCCGTGCTCTCTCCGAAGGCTCTAGGGCACATCTGTTCCATGCCTCTCTCCAGTTTCTGGTGTTGCTGGCAATCCTCTGCATTCCTTGGTTTACAGACACATCGCTCCAATCTCTGCCTCCTTCTTCACGTGGTGTTCTTCCCTGCATCTGTGTTTTTGTGGCTCTTTTTATGAGGACACCAGTGACTGGATCTCAAGGCTACCCCAATCCACATGGACTCCTCTTAAATTACCTCTTAATTATATCTACAAAGACCCTATATTCAAATAAGGTCACATTCATAAACCCAGAGGTTAGAACTTGAACATATCCTTATGGGGGACACAGTTCAACCATCACAATGAATATCTGTCAAACCTCATATCCCACGCTCCTTTGCCAGATCCTGTGTTAGAGTTCCCAGGGCTTAGTCTTCTGACCTTTTCTCTTTTATCTACATCTGTTGCCTAGGTAACCTCATCTGTGCCTTCTCCACGCAGATGATTTATCGCTAGCCCTAATCTCTCCCCTGAATTGCAGGCTCTTGAAATCCAATATCTCTGACATATTTAATAGGGTTAGACCAACTAACCATGTTCAAAACAAAACTCTAATTTTCAACTCCCTGTAGGTCCAGTTCATCATATTTCAGTCAGTGACACCGTCATTCTAAGAATCAACTTTATTTCTCTTCATTCACACTTCTCATCCGTCAGCTACTCAGGTTGGTCCTATCTCAAAATGTGTCCCAGATCTGAGCTGCCGCCAGTGATTTGGTTACCCACGTGTCTTTCCCAGGCCCAAAGTCTGCTGACTGGGTTGTCTTCTTCCACTCTGTGTCCCTGCAGCCTGTGGTTCCCAGTAACATGGGTGACGGTTCTCAAACGCACAGCCACACTCCTGTGAAACCCTCTCCCCGTGACCTCTAGTCCCCCACACGCTCCGGCCGTCACCCGTTTCTCTGGTCCTCTCTCCCATCAGCCCCTTCCCCCATGCTCATTTTGCTCCATTCTTGTTGTATTTATTGCCAGTAGTCAGTCAAATCAAGCCTGAGCCACATTTTGGAGTTTTCTCTTGCAGTTTCATCTGCCTTGAAATCTTTTTGCCTGAAGTTTTTGCTTGGTTCCTCTCCTCCCTCCCTTCTCTCAAGTCCCTTGTCACCGCCTTCTTCGGTGATTTTCTCTGGTCATCTCCCCAGCAGCTGCCCCTCAGTCTCTGTCAAACCCTTTACCCTACTTTACTTTTTATAGTACTGAGCTCCATTAATTTGTCTCTTCAAACTAAAATTACATAAAAGCAAAGAATTATCTTATTCACCACTATACTTCTAGTGCCTAAAACAGTGCTTGGCACATAGGAGGTACTAAATAAATGTATAAATGGGCAAAGGAAAGACTGTGTGAATATTCTTAGCAGACTTTCTCCTCCAGATGCAAGCCTCCTTCCTTTATGTCTCTAAATAATGTCTCCTCCCTTAGTGCTTCTGCCTTTGGTCTTGCTAACCTGCTTTCCTAGAATTGCTCTTGTGTATCGCTTCTCTTTGTCTATGGAAATGCTCTTGATACTCTGAGAGCCTGTGCAGGTTCCACCTTTGTGCAATCTCTGCTGTGCTCTCCCTCCATGATGTCCCCACTCTCTGGTCTCCCATCGGACTCAGTCTTCACCGACATGTCAGCACCTAATTATTGCATTTGTATCTCTCCAGAAAGATATAAACCTCTTAAGGACAAGGACATTATTGTGTACTTCTTTTGCCCATGCCTCAGCAATAATGCACAAATAATGAGCAGTCGTGACTCTATTACTATCAACTGGTTGACTAATTGATTGTCTCAGTCTCAAATACGGAATGAAATAACAGCTTGCATGTGTTTGTTTGTGGCAGGGTGTATAATGGAGTCAGAAAGAGAGGCATTCGTATCCAAATGACAATGTTAAAAGAGCAACAACTGTAATAAATAAGAGACTGAAGAACTATTTTGTTTCTTATCAAAACATAATCAATCCGTATTACCCAATATGATGATGTTAACTGGAAAATTTGCCTAAGTAATTAAAGTTCCAGCTCATTGTACTTGACCTTTCTTCAGTGCCCATGAGGGAGCTTGTTAGTGAACGTGAAAACTGAACCCATCAAATGTATTATTACTAAACTGACAACATTTGTGTTTGATTACCTGTCAGTGGATTTGCTGAATATCCATTCTAGCTTTTTTGAAAAATTAGATCACTTTTTAATCATCAGTTTAAAATCACAGGAGGGAAGGTTGTAAAAGTAACAGTGATAAAGATATAGCTAATATTTTCACTTCTCTTGGTATATCTTGTTTGGAGAATCCCAGAAGATATTGAAATCACAATTAGTTCTAAGTATTTTTGCGTATATATACATATATATCATATAGTATATAGATATATCTATATATAAGATCTTATATATAATGTTATATATAACATATAAGATATAGATATATACACATATAAAATGTATATATTCAAAAGCAATGTTTCAGATTTCCTGGGATGTAAACAGCATTCTTAACAGTCCCATTAAAACAAGTCACATGTGTTTGCCATTGATTTTGAATTTTGCTCTCCACGCCAGTATGAATTTGCCATCCTTCATATCCATCATACTGTTTTGGTGATGAGGGACTAAAACCAAAGGTCTAGAGATGTTTTGTTTTTCTTTTTTATGATTTTTTTTTTTTTTGCTATGGCATGAAATACTGATGGAAAGATAGATCTAACATAGGGAGTTATTGGGAAGTCATGTATTCTTTTCTCCTCCTAAGCTTATAAATATTAACTTTTAGCAAGTAGTATGCCTCTAAATTGTTTTTAACAGGATACCAGCAAACAGAAAAGATGATAAAGAGGGGGAGAAAGGTTTATAAAGCCCCAGTGTCTATTTCAGAGACTTAAGGATTTGTGGTTGTTTTTATTTCTCAGGTATCTGAGAGAGCTGAGTAGCAGCTGAAACAACAGCAAGTGGGAGGGAAAACAAAGCAGTTAGAGCCGCACTATTAAGAAGAGATTGTAAACCCGTATCCAAAACGTTTGCCTGCTCTAGATGTAACACTGTCCACATGAAGTCACAGAATACAAATCGTTGATTCACTTTGAAATGAAAGCCACAAATGCAGAACTAAGCCTCACTTTTCGAGGGGCAAAAAGAGTTCAATATTTTGCCAAAATTCTTCTTGCTTCAATAAAGGATAATAAGGTCATGCTTAATAAAACAGAAACTGTTGAAATTCAGTAATTTGCCAAGAACATCAGTTTAATGTTCTTGTTTCCAAGAGAGGAATTCACCGTTTAAGTGAGAGAAAGGTCTCAAGGGTCCCGCACACAGACATGACCTTACGTACCATGCCGAGGAAGGACCCGCCAAACCGGAAGCTCAGCACTGTGATGGCCCGTTTTATCTTCATCCCCACAGAATATCAGTGCTTCTTAAAGCACAGAATATCCCCACATTGCTTCTTAAAGTGTCAAGCCCCAGCTTACTGAGTGGATCCTTGCCACCAGACATCTCTGGGAGGCATGGTGAGAGAAGCGAGAGCCTTGCAGCTGCCTGAACCCCACACCCGTGTGTCCCTCACCCTACAGTCAATCATTCCAGAGCAACTGCTAACACAAGCAAGGGAAAGGTGCTTGGCGTGTTCAGATAAAAATTTGCAAAACTCTTTGTCCTCATACATATCTTCACTCTTTTTAAAATTGAGGAGTATTCATTCTGAATGCATAAATCTGGATGATTATTATTATTCAGCAATAATCACTGTCTGACTGCTATACAGGCACATTATGAGTTTGTGCTGTATACCCTCAAAAGGAGAACAATTTCTTTTTTATGTAACATCCATACATTTTAAGATAGTAAGTCAAAATTGTTTTTCATGACACTCCTGATCATTCTAGGGGGCTTCTAAAAGCCTTGAATTATTAGCTGACACTTATAAGTCATGAAACAGTAATAGTAAAACAGACACCCATGAAGCAGCCTCCATAATGAACTTCTGCCCCTCGTCCTGCCTGACACTGCCCTTCGAATAAAACTCCAGTGCAGCTGTTCTCAGTTACATGGTTTCCTTGCCTTGGAAATGATAGCCTATTGATGTAACTCAAAAGAATATACTTTTGAACCTGGCCTATTTTGGTTTTTTTTTTTTGTTTGTTTGTTTTTGCTTTATGAAAATGGGTATCAGAGAGTCTATAGACTGATCACTTTCTTTTTAAACCCAGTTTTGTTACAAGTGTTCACTAATTTATATTCATCCAAAATATTTGACCGAATGGTTGTTAATATGGTTGTTAAGATGTGGTATGTTAAGATTTGTTATGAAGTGTTAGTAATTAAGACAGCCTCATATTTCTGAAGGGTCACGGAATTGTCTGTGGGAACAGAGTAAGGGTAGGAAGCCCAAAGACAGATGCAGGCATGTATGGACACCTGATATGTTACAGAGGTAACATTGCAGGTAACATATGCTTACTTTCTAGCACTTTCTACAAGATATACTAGCAAATGTACAGAGGTCTGTGTTTAAGGATGTTTATTACAGCATTGACTACTATAGCAAAAGATCAGGAAGACTTCGAAAGTCTATGAATAGAGTAATTCATAAATAAATAACAAAATATCTATTGTATATTAAATTAAAAAATGTATAATGGAAAACTGTGCAACCATTTAAGAAGAGAAAACAGGACAAAATGATCTTCTTATACATCGTACATGGTCCTGATAAATTGGTACCCTCACTCTGGGAAACAATTTTACAATATCACAACTTAAAATATGCAAACCTTATGACCTAGAAATTCCACATGTTAGAATCTGTCCAAAAGAAGCCATTGAACATATTCTGAAGGGAGCATACTCATCATGTAAGTTTCTTCAGTGCTTTTTAAAGCAAAGCAGAATTGTAGTAAGCACATGTCTGTCGGTGGAAGTGTGGCTAAATAAATCATGGAATACACTCAAGCAGTTTCTTAAAAATGAGGTGGGGAAGACTTCCAGTAATGACAGTAGAACTAACTGATTGTGTGATCCTTCCCGTGGTTATGATCATAAGATCTGGATGAAGTCCTTTTAAAAACCAGTCTTTAAATGCTTGAAAGCATCCCAAAGTAGACAGAAACTACTGGAAATGGACTGGAAGTAGGTGTTGTTGGTAGAGTTTTCTCGATTATTTGAACTTGGACCAAGTGCAAAATAATCTCAAAAACTGCAATATTTAGATTTTAGTCCATTTTACATGGATATTAAAATAACACTTTTTAAAATTCCACTTTAATCCCTGCATATCTTTTAGATTAGGTTAAGCATGTTTCATTTTAAAAGTACATCTATCACTTCATAGTAGATTGCTTTGATCTATTTGGCTTAAATATTTATTGATTCATTCAATCTAAGAAAATATTTTATGAGTGTCTCACATGTGCCAGACCCTCTTCCGGATGCTGGAGTGCACCAGTCCGCCAGACAGACACGATCTCTGCTTACCAGGGGTTTCCAGTGCAAAGAACTGCCTCAGTTAGTAGAGATTTATAACCAAAAGGTATATAGTATTCACCAAAAGGTGTCATTTGCGAGAAGAGGAAAAAATGAGGAAAAAGGATAAGCAGAAATCCTATTTCTGTACATGTATTAAAATCCCCAGGTGTTAGAATTTAAGGGAATCTTAGCAGTGTTCAATCTTTTTACATGAGTATTTGCTAAGTATCATGCATCCTTTTCTTAACTTTTAGGATACTTCAAAATTTTAATCTTCTTTCAGTCCTTTTGAATATCAGTGGATTACCAAAAGTAATGTGGGAGAATTCTTATTTGTATTTGTCTTTTTGTAGTTTTATGTTGGTGGGACTTTGTGCAAAGGACATGCCAACTTTTAGGTAAATATCACAGGTACATATTTTGAGATGGGATTTATGTGCCTTTCTTCGGAGTTCCTTCATTGTAACTCAGACAATGATGTGTTGTCACTAGTCATTTTTACACCATGGGCAAATTTTTTAGGGCAGAACAGCTAGGAACTTTTTGTAATGTATTCAGTAATCCTTACCATGCTGTAGGTTCTTTATGACACATTATTAAACCTCTAGCTTACTTTATTAATTTGTTATTGAAGCATTAAAAAGTCCTAATAAAAAATCTCTAACTCAGCAGGAAGAGCAAGCCAAATAGCTTCTATAATCTCAAATATTTCTTGAAGTACATCTTCTCCAAAGCTTTCTCTGATTTCAGAGAACTGTTCTGCTCCTCCCTCACCCTCTGTCTCACTACATCCTGCCTGTGGTGTAAGCACGCCACTTTTCTGTGCTGTGTGCTGCTTTCGGTTTTTGCGTCTGTCTCATTTATGTGATCTTTATGAATGTTTGATCTGTAAATTCACCAAGAACCAGCATTTTACACTATTATATATACTTTTAAGTCATGCTGATCAAATTTTTCATATTCCTGCAATAGCTGAGTAATGGCATCAACTATAAAATCATAATGATTAGATCTCACCTCAGATAATAGCCCAGGGTCCCCGCATTTAACGCACTGTTTGGTTTCCTAAATCATCGTGTGAACGGCTTCTTGAGTAGGCCTCAGTGACATAATGTTCTTTATCCCCCAACTAAGTGTATTTTTTCTGTTTCTCTTTCTTTCTCTTTAAAAATAAATTGACAGCTTGACCAAGTCATCCGCCAGAGGAGCCTGTCCAGCTTGGAGCTGTTCCTGTCCTGCGCTCAGAAGCAGTTAAGCGCTCTGATAGCCACTGAGCCAGCTGACGTCGAGTAGAGAGCACGACAGGCCAGCTGACACTGGCTGGCGACGGATAAATCATTAGACCTCTAAATACATGCTGTGAATGATACAGATGCCTTTGTTTTCTTTCCTCATCTTGGATAATTGATTTTCACTTCAAGGATCAACCAAAACAATATTTAGAACTATCAAGAGATCTAATTTATTTCCTTTTGTTTTCTCCTTTATATTTACTATTATTTTAGTAGTAGTAGTAGTAGTAGTAGTAGTAGTAGTAATAGTAATAGTAGTAGCAGCATCAGCAGCAACAAAAAGTATGATGTGACTCAAAAGCCATGGAAAATTGCCACATTACCAAAAGTTAATCAGGTAAACCTTATAGCCTCTGGTGGCCTGTTATATTGTATCTGGCTAAAGTAGTAAATATCTTTACTTACAGCTTAACAGTGACTCGATAAGATGTTGGAATGTAATCATACGTTTACTTGATTTTGAGGATAAAAACAGCATGGATTTCAATATCTCCTGGCATCACCACACTTCTTGAATGGGATCTGTTCTTATTAGTAACATTGAAAACACTAAAGATTATTATATTAAGTCAACTATGATCTGATGTACCACTTAAATGAGTATGTGTGTGATATATGCTTATTTCCTATTTCTGTTCTTCAAAGTCACTATAAATCAATAGTCATTTTTTAAACAAATCATGCCATGAACTTCATCTCTAGAAAGGGTATGTGACTTAACCATTTATATGAAGTTAGGCTCATATAAGAATATGAAATTCTTTCCCAGAATTTCAGAATGTACTTAATTCATGAGCAGTGTGCTTCAATGCAAAATCATGAGTTTTTTTTAAATACCCAAACTAAGTGTTGTCATTAAAATTATGTAAACATTCTGTCTTGTTTTCTGAAATGCTTTTATTTTCATGGGCCTTGTACTTTTCTGGGGTATCAGTGTAATAAAAAGAGCTTCAAAAACTTATATGGTTATTTTTTTATCCTTTCTTTTTTAAGTTAATGTTTTCTTTTAAAAAGTTGTTCTGCCCTGAATTGGTAGCTCAGTTGGTTAGAGTGTCATCCTGATACCCCAAGGTTGCAGGTTCGATCCCTGGTCAGGGCACATATAAGAACAAACCAATGAATGCATGGATAAGTGGAACAATAAATCAGTATCCCATTCTCTCCCTCCCCCACTCTCTCCCCAACCCTCCTTTCTCTCTCTGTAAAAAAATCAATGAATAAAATTTTTTATAACTTACGCGTTCATGGATGATGATGTTTTTACCATGTACCCTAAATATTTACAATAATATGTACTGAAAATATTTAAATGTGAGTGAGTAGTTTTCTCTTACATTTTTTTAATTTTTATTTTTATTTTAATCCTTGTTCAAATACAGTTTTCTTACCTTTACTCCCAATCCAGCCCGCCCACCCCTCCCTTCCAACTTCCCTCCCATTACCACCCTCCCCCTCATTTTTGTCCATGTTTCTTTTAACTTTGTTCCTTTCAACCCTCCCCCTTTTCCCCTGAAACTCCCTCTTCTCTCTTCTCTGGTCACTTTCCACCTGTCCTCTATTTCAGTGTCTTTGACTATATTTTGCTTGTTTCTTTGTTTTGTTGTTTAGGTTCCTGTTAAAGGTGAGATCATATGGTATTTATCTTTCACTGCCTGGCTTATTTCACTTAGCATAATGCTCTCTGGTTCCATCCATGCTGTTGCAGAGGGTAGGAGCTCCTTCTTTCTTTCTGCTGCATAGAATTCCATTGTGTAAATGTACCATGGATTTTTCATGTTTAAATAAGAAATTAAAGCCAGCAAAGCAGATCATTGACTGAAATGCAGCACAGGAATAAAAGGAGAAGACTTTGAATTTTGGGACAAGCTGATAACGCAGTGTTATTGTCATACTTAAAATTACTTGACCAAAAATAAAAGAAGAAAGAAAATCAAACGTAAAATGATAATATACAACTTAACTCAGACATGACTTACGTGAAAAGGAAGCACTGAAGGTCGGAAACTAAGATCTTAGCGGGACTATGATCCAGAGAGAATGGAAATATCAAGAGAACGTAACAGTCTGCACTGCTCTTTCATTCCCTACCACCACAGAAAGATTTTTCTTCTTCCATTTGGGGTTCCACTTCACTGTTGCATAGACTAATGGTCTGAAGTAATTTGGAACAAATTAATACCAATCATCTGAGCATTGACAGAACAGCTACCATGCACAACCATAAACTCTTGGATTGCTGTAGTACTTTCTGCCCCCTCAGAGCTGCCCTTAAAGATAACTGAGAATCATCATCTAGGCTTAGAGTTATTTGTTACATACATTAATTATTCCAAGTCAAATTAGCTAATATGTCGCAATGATGTTCGAGTTACAGAAGTCCACACCTAGACCTGCATTCTGTTTCTGCTCTGGGGATCCCAGGGCATTGTCCCCGCACCAGGCGGTGTTCCCCGGGGGAAGCAGATGATCAGGCACCACGTTGTGACAAAAAGTGAGGGCTTTTCCCAGAAGTGTGAAGCCAGAGTCTCCAAAAGAAGCAGTATGGTTTACATCTAAAACTTTCTTTGCCTATTGTATGCTTCTCTTAACTCTTTCTACATAGCATCTTCTGCCTTTATGTTTAAGTGAATAAGGCACCATCTTCAAAGGCTGAGAGTGCGAGAGCCATTATATTTTTGGAGTGATAAAGCCACTATCAAACTGTGACCCTTTCTTTAGCAACATGCTTAAGGATTCACTAATAGAAAGGAGTCATTTCCCCCCACCAAAAAAATGAGTACCTGCTTTGTGCCAAGTCTTTCCACATGTTGTCTCGATAACCCTGTGAAGATGAAAGGACCTTATGAAATAGATGATCGGCATATACAAGTGGAGAGGATTAGATATTTACTTGCCCATGATGACCAGGTAGAGTTGGGATTCAGAGCTTTCAACACTCAGCTTTACTCTTTCCAGTACTCTGGAGAGACCTAATATCTCGAAGTTTCTATCCCATGTAGTCTTATAACATTAACATATTTAAACAAAAGCTATCTCTCATTCTTTAAACCTATTTGGAATTCTAGGTCCGCCACATTCTAACTGTGGACCATTGGACGAGTTGTCTAAGCAGTTTGAGTGTTGGTCTTCACGTTTGTGAGGTGTATAAAGCAATTTTTATAAGCTTTTTTTGAAAATTAAATTAAGCTTGTAAAATGCCCCACATAGCTGACCTCGCTGCTGTGGCCACCAATTCACAGTAATTCCCCTTTCTCTGAGAACTGCCCACAAAGTACAGGTGTGGTTGCCCACAAACAACTGGCTAAAGAGTATAATTCTGCCCCTCTGACCTTGACTGACTAATCCGCAGACAGAGATCCGATCCCAGCTGGGCCTCCTGTCACATGGTCAGACACTTCAGCTACTTTCCCCTGGGGAAACAGACATGAACTCTACTTCCGACGTCAGAAGTCTCCTGATCATTGTCTTTCCTGAGTCTCGGGTTCTCTGAGATAACCAAATGTTCTAATATGCCAGCACCACTTACTTTTTTCCCCTGAGTTCGCCAGAGCCAGTTTCTATTGCATGCAACCAACAAAAATATTACCCAAGGCAATCCAACACAGAGCCCCTGGATACTCGGCACTTGTCAGTCCTTCATTTCCTCCACCGTACTAATCCAAAATGGGAACACTCCAGTTTATTTTAAGGAATGTTAAAAATATAACTGAACCAAAGCCCCTTTTGTCTAACAAGGCCAAGTAAATCACAGATACCTAAAACTATGAACAAACAGTGCCCTATTTAGAAGTTCTCTGTCACTCAGAATCTGGAGTAGAGGTTTAAACTCAGCTCCGCTAAATGCTGATTCATGTTCCAGTTCAAAGGAGTCTTGCTCAAGATTGCTTTGAAATCAAAACCAGAACTATGGCCCTGCGATTGGTGTTACTCTGCCCTGAGTCAGGTATCTAGAATTAGACTTCTTTTATCTTACAGTTAAACTAGGTAGAATCAGGAAATGCTGTCTTTGCTTTAAATAACAATAAAAACAAAATAATTACTCATTTACTGAATTACAAAGGTATTCTTTGCATAATCCTGAATTTCTCAAAAATGCCACATGGAAGAAACTGGACAACATAAAACTCCTATGGAAAGAGGAGAGTTGGATGGAAGCACTGAGCCCTGGTCTTTCTTCTGTGCACACACCAGTCCAGCAGTACTCCAGAGACGCTGAAGAAGCAGAAAGCCCACACACTCTGAGTCCACAGGCCATTTACTTGGACGCATCACCACCAGCCCCATAGTAACTGGGCAGAAACAGCATGTGAGAATTCACAGCTGACTGACTTCCAGACTTTTTTCTTAATCCAGGCAAAACAAAAACTCCTTTTATTTCATTGAAAAGCAAACATGTTTCATACACCCAAGCTGCCATAGTGCAGGGGCTACTTGGGCATCAATCATTGGTAAATAAAAACAAGGAAAAGAGTTGGTAAAATTTTCTCCGCTCCTCTAATTTTGTTTTCTTTTTCCTGGAGCATCTATTCTTAGCAAGTTTGTCCCCTTTCTACTCCACCTGCGCCCCAGCCACTACATACTAGATTTTTTCCTATGGAGTACTTAGAAAATAATATTTTGTGTTGTCATTATAATTAATCATTTGTTTTCTTATTTGTTTATATCTATCTCTTCCTGAAGAGCCCACATCTGTTTTGTTTCTTGTAAGGGCAGTTTACTGTGCCTAGCCTGTGGTGTGGACTTAGTATATGATTGTGAGTTCATAGACAATTGAATGAATCAATCATTGCACCTGTAATATAACTCAATGACTCTCCAGCTAATAGATTCTGACTACTAATTTAATGAATTATCTAAAACTGTTGTATTTCTAAATGAAGTTCCATAAGAACTCAAAACAGTGTTCTCACAAAAGAACTCTCCTAAAACAGTAACCAGCCTCCTATAAATCAACAAAACTTCTGACCACTGAGCTGAATTCACATTTCTGAAAGCTACTAGAATATATAAATCACTAAATCATAGCTCTAGAATGCTAATAAGTTGATAGCAATGTGCTACTCAAATTTAGAAGATCCTCTAAGAGTGGAACTATGGGCGAACTTTTGGAAAATTAAATACGAAATAATTTCTTAGGTTGCCAAGAGGTGTCTGGCCATAAGAGTAAGAAACAGCATCCCACTGAGAGGTCTGTAGGGTATGCAGTACATTCGCTGGCCCTGGTCCTCGGGTTTTAGTTACAACCAGGAGGGAAGGAGCAAGCTGGAAGAAGAGACTGCATGCATGGTTTTGTGATCAAGCCCGGGAGACCCAGTGGGAGTTGCGGGTGAGGAGGAGAGGGGCTTGGGCGTGGGTCAGATGAGGGAATGTCCAGAGCGATGCGATGTGAGAGTCCCGGTGATAAAGGGTGCCAAAGAATGAATACCTGAGATGCTTTTTAAATGTGCCTCCGTCTCCCAGTTGTGATATGAACTGGGCTTGTATTTTTTGAAACACACACAGAAATCAAGAAACAGACTAATTCAAAAGGTAGGAAAACTTGACTCAGTCCTGGCAAACATTCAGTTCTCAGAAGTCTGGGAGCTGATTTCAAAAGGAAACACTGAAGCCACAGAATGTACAAATCCCTGACTTCCACACAGCTCTGATACTGAGGCAGATCATAGAAAATTCCTTGTGGCAAGATATACATGTAATGAATTTTGAGTTGCTGCTCTTTTGTGTAGGTATTCTTTCCTGAAAATGTTAATAAACCTCTGGACACCATGGGAAGCACTACCTTCTATGTTTTCTCTAATGTTCTTTATCTTTTTTGCCTGTTCTCCATAATTTCCAAAATGTAAATGTTTAGTTTAAACTATAAAAATGTTTAAACAGTGATTCAATTAATAAAATATTACTTAGTATCTCAGTGAACTGTTCCTTAAAATTCATGCCGTGTTATAACTTTACAGGCAAGCCAATGTGTTTTTATGTTCATGGTCTTTTAGAGAAAGAAGCAACCCAATTTATTTTTCTCCTAATTCCCTCCCCTTTTGTTATAAAGCATGGAAAAGACTTTTATACTTTGCATCAAGCCAAAACTGGAGTTTTGGTAGCAGTTACATAAAAATGGGGTAAACAGGGTAGAAATATCAAGCCAGATGTTTTAGAAAACTCTGGTCTGTAGGCTCCAATTAATCCAGGTAAATAATGACCTACAGTTATCAAGCAGTAAGATGTGTTCACTTTTACATGGATGCAGCTCTTTGAAAGTGTCGCAGGGACTCTACCTGACAAAACCTTTGTCACGCTGGCAGTCCCCACATGAAGAGTTCTTTTGTTCAGAAGTGTGTTTTGTCTCTGCTCCTCAGAACTTGAGCTGCACATTGTCTACGGTACACCTCAAGTCGTGTACGAGGGAAGCCTTAAAATTCTATATCACTAATAACGCAATGCTATATGAACCTTAACTTCAAATGCAACAGGGCTGGTGCCTAATTTTTTTTTTATTCTTTCAATCTGATCACATCTGATTCCATGGTTTTATATCATCTCCATATGCTAAAGACCAAATTTTTATCCCCAGCCCAGTACAGAATCCTATGTTAACAGTGCTTCCCGATAGAACTTTCGGGGAGGATGGAAACTTTCTACGTATACATTGTCTAATATAGTAGCATGTGGTTACTGAACACCTGGAAATGGGGCTTGTGTGACTGAAGAAACTAAACTTTTAATTTTATTTAATTTTAATATATTTAGTCACATGCGACTAGTAGCTTTTCTGTTTGACAGTGTGGATTAAAATTCCCTTGCCTGGGAGAGGCAGTGGCCAGGTTCTTTCCTCTGATCTTCAGTACAAATGTGTTTCTTTCGTGCTCCCTGAAGATTGATGTGGGAAGTGGACGCGTCGGGAGTCAAATGCATGTGAAACACTTTAAGGAGAGGCATCTCACCAGCAGAAGGCTGAGGAGCTAGTACTGTGGATATACTTTACTGTTATCCTGAGTAACCAGTAAAAGACACCTTATTGAAAAACCCTTCTCACTAATGTATGGCTCTTGGAGCTGAGCACATTTCTAATTTGGTGCCTGCAATGGGAAGGGATTTCTGTGATGTTGGGCCAAAATGATGCTAAAAATCAGAAACCCACTTTCTAAACTTGAGAAAGTACTATGGCCTTAGTGTTGGTTTGCTTCTGAGAGTTACCTAGAGAGTCAATAAGAGCAACTTTTAAAATTAAGCAAAAATTGAATAACCTCATATATTATAACTCAGAATACTTCAAATTTTTCATTATCCAGAAACTGAATAAGAAGGATTGAAACTTCTAAAATGGATTTTTGATGAATAAAAAACAATGTCTAGTGGATTATGAGTCTTTGAAAATATTGTATTTACGCCCCTTCCCCCCAATCATTGACTTTGTTGAAAAGTAGCTTTTCATTAAAAAAAAAAAGACTGTTGAGCTTTTATTAAGTTTCATGCATTGTGCTAGCCATATTACAACTAGTTAATGCATGTAATGGTTCTCTTAAAGGAGAAAAGTAAGGCTTAGGCTCAGTAACTCACCTGCAACACTGCTTTTTTGATGTGAAGCTAGGCACGCAACCCAGGTCTTCTGGAAGCCAAAGTCCAAGCTTTCCAGAAGGGGAGATGTTCCCCTTTGCCAGCTACTTTCATCTCTTTTTTCTAGCCTAGACTCTCATGCTGCTCGAATTCGTGTTTGTAATCTACCCCAAAACGTGCTGATGATCTTTCTCAGCGCAAGCTCCAGGCACAGCCTCGCGGCCACCAGGCTGTGCTGACTGGGGTGCAGCACTAAAGCCTGCGCTAAACCCTGCGGTTTACTGGAGAAGCAGGGTTTGTGCTGATGGGACAAAGCTGTGGGAAAACCATTTCTTTTCTGAGCCAAATTCCATTTAATTGCTATTGTTGACCTGGTAAGAAAAGATTTACGTTTCATGGCTCAAGCAAATCAATACTGCTTAATTCTGTGGTTTAACCTGAAGTTACAGTAGCCAAACGTCAAGAAGGCCTGGCTTGGGTATAAAGTCAAGGCATCAGCTACCATAGTAGCCACCATAATGTAACAGTAACGCTTCTTCCAGGAGACTGATCTCCCCCCCACCCTGCTCTAACCAATTCTTAGGGGAAATCATCAGTCCGATTCAATAACTTAATGGTGTAATGAGTATCATAACCTTCCATTTTTAGAGAATAAAGTGGAAATGACTGAATAAAGTGAATTAATTTTGTTCTAAATCTTAGCACAACACAAAGCCAAGAACTAGTAGCTCCTTTCCTTAAAAGGAGAAAAGACTCACGGACATGGGCAATGGTGTGGTGCTTGTGGGGGTGGGGGGTGGGGCAGTTACAAGGAGACTAGATGGTAATGGAAAAAATACAATAAAAATTTAAAAACACCATTGGGGTGACATTGGTTAATAAAATTACGTAAATTTATAGTGTACAAAAAAATTTACCTATTAATTGAAATTGATACAACCCACCAGTAAGATTAACATCAGAAATTTCATCACATATTAAGTAATTTGGAAATACATGATATTGTTCGCATTGCAAAACTTTACTCTGTAAATATGTGTTTTTTCCTTTCATAATCTATCATAGTTTATACAGGACGGAGCCAGAGTGTCTGGCGTTTACTGGCTTATTGTTTATTCCTCCTCTGCCTCAGTTTCCTCAGTTTTAGAAAAACAATAGAAGTCACATCATAAGGTTAGAAGGTTAACACATGTTAAGCCAATAAAACAATGTCTGGCCCATAGTTAAGAGTTTATATTCTGTATTTGCAAAGAAAAATATATTGCTGTTTACATTATTTTTACTTTTAAATATTTCATTATTATTATTTTTCTTAATATTTTTATTTTTGCTAAAGCCTTACTTTTAGCTTTTAAAAATACTTTTGCTATGTTGATTCATATGTGCTGATTAATAGTTTTTCTCCTCTGTTGAACTGTGTCTTAATTTGTTCGAGAAGCATTTATGATCTGTCATCTTTCAGCCAGCTGTCCCATTAAGTTTCTAAGTAAGAAGCTTAGAATTCTGTAAAACATCTTCAGGGAGGGGGCATAATAATGCTTTACTGAGTAACATTTTTCCCCTAGTGGCAGCAACTGTTTTGAGAATTCTCAAATGCTTTTCCCTTCCACATTTACCCCAAATCTGTTAAACTCCGTGTTTCACTGTTTGATCATCTCAGGTATGCTTACTTTGAACAGACTCGCCCCTTAATCTCCTCCTCCTCCTCCCCCAGTCTGCTGCCTTCCTGTCTGCTGCGAGAAGTGGTGACAAAGGCTAATCTGAACTAGACCACAGTCATATGAAGTCAGATGAAGGACTTGGCCTCGTCTCAAACCTAAAGCAGAGGGGAAGGGTGGAAACTGCTGTCTTGTAAATAGCGAGCCACCCAGGGCGTAAACCCTTAAAACATGTAAATATGCTCTGTCCCATATGCTGTATTTCTCTATTTTGTCATACTGCCTCTGCCAGCTAATTTAACTGAGTATGATTTGCAATGTTATTTTATTGAACATTCTTTGACAATTTGAGTACAGTTCTGAATGTAATATTAAATCCTCTTCTGGCTCAGCAGATTGCAAAATTGCACGCTCTGTCTACACGTCAAATCCGAGGTTTGGAGGGGAATTCAGACTGTACCTAGTCCGGCACATCCGAGAAGAGCTGCGTTTGAGCTCTCCCCTAGCAGACGGTGTTTCAGACTGTCCTAAGTGACATCCGAACAAGAAGATTAATTATATGATTAAAGACTCTTTCACAAAAGTTAAAACGAAGCTTGGCTCGCATCTCTTATAAATGTATACCATTTTTTCTTCTTGTTTTAAGGCTCTCCAGCCAACTCCAATGGCCGGATCAGTAAGTTTAATGACACCTCTGTGACTGAGGAGGAAACTAAATATCATAAATTATGTTAACAACTTAGTTCTAAATCCTTGGTGTCAGCTTTATATGTTAGGTTTGGGGTTGGTCGATTTTTGAATCCAGCTGGGATCCAGTGTTGAAAGAGCCCGAGACAAAATCCATCGTAAGGGCCTCTCAGAGAATCAACTCCATTCCAGCAACTCTTTTAGAAAGATTTTGGGATGACCAGAAGCACAATACTTCAAGCTTTGGTCTAGCATGAATTAAATAATTTCATTATATTTTTCTAGGAAGTCCCTAAGAAAAAAATGTATGTGGTTTAAGGAAGGAAACATTTCTTTAATCAAACTCTCAATGAATTAAATACCTCTAATTTAGTGACACAATAATTTGCCTCAAAACAATGCATTTTATTTTTTGTTTTATCATATATTATTTGAGAATCTGTGAAATAGCTTTTTCTGTTTTATCATCGTTGTTCAGTTACGGTTGTCCCCATTTCCCCCCTCCGACTCTCCCCTGCTCTATCCACCCCCACCGCCCACATTCAGTCCTCCACCCTGCTGTCTTTGTCCATGGGTCCTTTATACATGGAGTTCTTTATGTATTTTGGAGATCAAACCCTTGTCCGAGGTATCATTGGCAAATATGTTTTCACATATAGTTGGTTCTCTTTTCATTTTAATGCTATTTTCTTTAGCCATACAGAAGTTTTGACCCTTCCCCTTCTTTCCCCCATTACCCCCTCCCCCAGACCCTCTTGTTACAGTCAGTTTGTTCTTTATTTCAATGTTTCTGGTATATTTTGCTTGCTTATTTGTTTTGTTGATTAGGTTCCACTTATAGGTGAGATCACATGGTATTTGTCTTTTACCCCCTGGCATATTTCACTTAGCATAATCCTCTCCAGATCCATCCATGCTGTCATGAAAGGTAGGAGCTCCTTCTTTCTCTCTGCTGTGTAGTATTCCATTGTGTAAATGCACCACAGTTTTTGATCCACTCATTTACTGATGGGCACGTAGGTTGCTTCCAGTACTTGGCTATTGTAAATTGTGCTGCTGTGAACACTGGGATGCATAGGTTCTTTTAAGTTGGTGTTTCAGGGTTCCTAGGCTATAATCCCAGCAGTGGAATTGCTGGGTCAAAAGGCAACTCCATTTTTAGTTTAGTTTTTTTTTTTTTTTCCAGGAAATTCCATACTATTTTCCACAGTGCCTGCACCAGTCTGCATTCCCACCAAGAGTGCACTAGGGCTCCCTTTTTTCCACATCCTCACCAGCACTTGTTTGTTGATTTGTTTATGATGGCTATTCTGACTGGTGTGAGATGGCATCTCATAGTGCTTTTAATTTGCATCTCTCTGATGGCTAGTGATGCTGAGCATCCATTCATATGTCTCTGGGCCCTCTGTATGTCCTCCTTGGAGAAGTGTTTGTTCAAGTCTTTTGCCCATTTTTAAATTGGGTTTTTTGTCCTCCTGAAGTGGAGTCATATGAGTTCTTTATGTATTTTGGAGATCAAACCCTTGTCCGAGGTATCATTGGCAAATATGTTTTCACATATAGTTGGTTCTCTTTTCATTTTAATGCTATTTTCTTTAGCCATGCAGAAGTTTTTTATTTTGATGAAGTCCCATTTGTTTATTATTTCCTTTATGTCCTTTGCTCTAGGGGATGTATTGGTGAAAGCACTGCTGTGTGGAATATCTGAGATTTTCCTGCCTATGTTCTCCTCTAGGACTTTTATGGTGTTGCAACTTATATTGAAGTCTTTTCTCCATCTTGAGTTTATTTTTGTGTATGGTGGAAGTTGGTGGTTGAGTTTCATTTTTTTGCATGTAGCTGTCCAGCTCTCCCAACACCATTTGTTGAAGAGGCTATTTTCACTCCATTTTATGTTCCTGCCCCCCTTGTCGAATATTAATTGACCATAGAGACTTGGGTCTATTTCTGGGCTCTCTGTTCTATCCCATTGATCTGCATGTCTGTTCTTATGCCTGTACCAGGCTGTTTTGGTTACATTGGCCTTGTAACACAGTTTGATGTCAGGTATTGTGATCCCTACAGAACAATGCATTTTAATCAGCTTCCCATTGGGCCTTCCATCATCACAGTTGTTATTATTATTTAGAATTGTTTATTCAGTTATACATTAACAAAGAAGAGATAGATTATTTGAAAATATTAGGTGCATAGCATTTAAAATAAATTCACATTTAGCTTTAGTTAGATTTTTAAAAATGTATTCAAACTGCGAAATTCTTTATAATCAACATCTAAGATCTGTTAATTTTATTTATAATTAAGTAGTTTCTTCATAAACCAATCTATTTTTTTATAATTTCTGCCTCTTAAAAGAAACTTACTACTCTGCTATTCATTTCCTTGAAAGCCACTGAATGGTAGATTTCTGAACTTAGGCTCTCTAGTTCTCTCCTGTTTCGGGAACACAGGGATTACACTTCCCCACGCCCTGGTAGTTGAGCAGAGCAGTGCTCCCAGCGCTAATGGGCTGTGGTCAGAGTGGTGATGCGCGTCCCTCCAAGACAAACAGCTGATGGCTGCTGCCAGACTGAGCAGCCCAAACCCTCGTCCCCTGCCGGGTGACAGTGGAAGCGTCTTTGTGTCGCGACTGTGGAGACAAGATCAAAACGGCCTGCAGTCCGCTGTGTGAAGGACTGTTGGCTTGGAGGATCTCCACAAATGGTTTCAGTTGAATAAGAAATAACCCTCTTTTGAGTGTAAGTCACTGAGGTCTGGGAGTTTTCTATTATTGCAACACAATCTGATCTTTCTTAATACAACTCAGTGAGGTAAAACAAAACTCAGGAGAAAATCTGGCTTGTTTGCATGATCACTTCTTGGAGAACATTGTTCCAAAGAAGATCACATGCACACTAGTGAATATTGTTTAGTGTGTGCCGTGTGGGGGCACTACGTAGACATTGGGATACCGAGGCGATGAGGATAGAAACTTGTGCCTTCAGATTGCTACAAAAGTCCTTCTTGGGGTAATGTTAAGCCATTCAATGTTGGGAAACATTACTGAAAACAATTTCTCCTACCCAAATCTGAAAATGGCGCATGCATACACACACACATTGCATGTATATGTTCTGTATTATTATTCACTGAGTCTGTATGAATGTTATAACTATATATGCATACATACATTTGAAGGGGTAAGGGGAGTGAGCGAAAGGTAAAAGGCACCACATTCTGCAGCTGGTCTTTCTCTAAATTTCAAAATACAGAATACATTTATAACCAGTGTAGCTATAGTCTGCCTTAAACAGAATTTAAAAAATGGCTCCCAAGCCCTGGCTGGCGTAGCTCAGTGGATTGAGCACGGGCTGCGAGCCAAAGTATCGCAGGATCGATTCCCAGTCAGGGCACATGCCTGGGTTGCAGGCCACAGCTCCCAGCAACCGCACATTGATGTTTCTCTCTCTCTCTCTTTCTCCCCCCCCTTCCCTCTCTAAAATAAATAAATAAAATCTTTAAAAAAATGGCTCCCAGAAAACAGAAATCACAGAATTCACTTTCAGCCAGTCTGTAACTAGTAGTGTTCTTCTTGTTTTATTTCTTTTGCAGAATGGGCTACGGTTGCCTGAAATGAATTAGGACAATAAGAAAAACAAATTTTTTGCTGTTACATTGTATTTACACTTAGTAGCAGTTCTTTGTAGTAAATCAAATGCAGATTTTAGTGAATTACTGTTAGTGCCAGAGAGCCGCTGCTCCATCACACTGCTGTTCCTGGGCGCACCCGAGTTCGCCCTGGCCAGCGAGTCACTGAGCGCTCATGCACTCACCCTTCCCACTGCGTGCGGATGGGCACACTCCGTGGGAAAGGAATTAGTGGAAAATCTGGCCTCGACTTTGTTTCGTTTAGTTGGACAATCTAGTTCTTGAAATTATCAACACTAAGAGGTAACTATTAATGTTCCTATCCTACCTTTCAGGACTAATTTTTTTTTTTGACACATATTTCATTTCTACAGTACCCCCTTGCAGGGGGCTACTGGTAGTGCCGTGTTCCATTTTAGGGAAGGAAGACTAACTTCTCTGAGACACACAGCTATCAAGTGACAAACCAACATCTGAACTCGAGTGTGTGCTTTGAGGACCCATGTCATGACATTTTTTAATATAAATGATCCTTTGGCTGGTATTTCCTTTTATAAAATATTCCTTTTTTTAACCACAATGATCCGAAACTCTGAGTTATCCTTGGAACTGCTAGAATACTCTCCAGTAGCATCTCAGGAAGCACCTACATCAGAACCCGGGTGCTTGTCACTCCTGAAGATGTCCTACCTAAACTTCCCAGGGCAGCGTCTTCTGAAGAAGACTCCCAAACTTTTTATTTTAAGCTTATTTTCCAGGTGACTCTAATACGCAACAGAGTTTGAGGACTTCTCCTGAAACACAATTGCAATCGTCGTTCCTGGGACATCGGGAGAACATCTCTGAAACTCTCACACAACGGCTGTGACCTTATCTGCGGAATATGTCCATGTGCCCCTTATGCTTGACCCCTTCCCTTGCACCCAGGATTTGAAGAGTGAATAAAGAATTGCTCGTAGGAGACAAGGAGATGCTTTGTCAACCAGAGCAAAGGGGTGATGAAAGGAATGTCTCTTCATTTGGAATGTAATGTAAAGAAACACTGAACATAAATATACTAATGGATTAATTTAAAAATATGATGTTAAATGCTGGCTTAATGAAATATTTAGAAAAACAAAACCTTGTAAATTAAGAGCTTATGCTAAGGAAGAGTTTCAACATAGAGATGAAAAGGAAGCAGGTGGCTGGTGGCGACACCGGGCAGGAGGCTGTGTCTTACGGTGCAGAGAGGAGAGAAACAGAGGCAAGTTCAGGGGTGTGGAGAGCAGTGCCTGTGAACAGAAAGGAGCCTTCACACACATTCCTGTAACCCAAGGTTAAGTGGTAGTATCCTGTTTTGCAGTTTCAAAAATTTGAGTCACAGAGAAGTTCCATGAATTGCCAAAGGTCAATCGGTTAGTCAAAGGCAGACTGACCATACATCAGCGACTCCAAACCCACTGCTTTTTCCACCTAATTATACTGCATTTTCTTTTGTTTTAAGGCTTCCCACTGGTTTTCAGTCCATCTAAGGATATCCTATCTGTCCAAGTCAATTTGAATTAATGTGGCAAGGCCTTGGGTAACCACATTCGTGTTTTTGAGCCTTACTTATATTTTTTTTCCCTTTAGGATAATTATAAACTGCTGTGTTTTAATTACAATAACTTTTAGAATGCTCCAGATTTTTTCCAAACAGTTTTTCTTTGCTTAACTTTTTATCAAGAATTCTAAATTCTCCTATAACCCAGTGAGATTATTCCTCAAGAAGAGCCACTGGCTGATAGGGTCCCGTCTAAATGGTGTGAGGGAGGAGTGCAGAATTAGGCTCTGCTGGGCAGTAGCTCTTCTTGGTGGAAAACAGTATAAAACAATATTCTCTTCCAAACCATTTGGAGGCAATTTACAGGCAAAAAAAAAATGTGGTCTACGAAAAAGTTGTAATTCCGATTTCCTAAGTTGCCATCTGCATGTTGCACAAGTCCGTAAATTATTTATAGAAACAGAATTAGGAAGAGGAAGCAGCCCCACCGTAGGCCGTGATTAAAGATCACTGAATATCCCTTACTTGACTGATGATTGGTATCTATGTTCGTTTATATTTTTAAAAATGCAGATGTAATATAGCATGGCTTCTATAATATGCAAAGAAAATAGGTAACCATATTATCAAGGCAGCTGTGACTTTTCCCTAACCCAAGGGTCAAGTCTTTCTCCCCATTACTCTTAATGTTGTTTTCTCAACTACCTATGGTATATTCTGGGAAAGAAGAGAGGTAAGTTAAGTTTATATTTGTTTCTGAATCACCACTGAGTGCAACTCACATGAAAGACACAGTTCTTCCCTCTCCTCCTGAGTGTGTCCCTGCCTCCTCTGAAGGGTTCACAGAACAGGACACAGTCACAGGGGTAGTGGTTGAACATAGCAGGTACCCCACTCCTACTGATAGTTTTGTTGCTTCTTTTTGAAGCCACTGCATTGAGGTATGAGTGACATGTAAAAATCTGTACCTGTTTCCTGTGTACAACTCGATGAGTTTGAGGATACGTGTATCACCACTATCAAGTCCATACTTGATACGCTCCATATCCTCCCCCTCCCAAAGCTTCCTCCCACTCCCTTTGTAATGCTGATACTGACATAGTATTTTACTCATTATATTATGATAGTCAATGTTTTGATCTTGCTTATTAACCTATTAATAATTGATATATTAATATAAACATAGTAATCAATGTAATTAACATATAATATAATTATATTGTTTATTATATCCTGAATAAAGGAAAACTAGAGGGTAAAATATGGCTGGAAAGTTAGCAGGGAGGTAAGGCTTCGCCGGAGCTTTAAGGGAAGGGCAGTGGGTAGTACACACATTCCCAAAGGTGCAGTGTCCTGTTAATGGAAGAGTAAGCCTATCAAGCAGATTCTAAGGTGAATACACATTTATAATCACATCCTGGAAGTAACTGAAAATTCTGTCGCTCGCTAAAGAGTGTGACGCCCGCCAGAGCCCTGAGCCTATGGCAGCAGCTGCGCGGCAGCCCGTTCTGGCTCGCTCGCTGCTCCGACAGTATGGCACGTTGGGTCGTGCACAGCGGACTTTGGAGACATTTTAATGCTGAGCAAGCTTGATATTTGAGGAAACAAAAAACCGAATGCTGAAAATCAGGGCATCTCTCATGTAATCCCAAAGAGCTGGCTAAGGAAAGATGACGGACTCGAAGAACACAACGCCCCATAGCAGGCTCGGTTGGCTTGGCGTGCATCAGAACAAACTTTGGGGTGAGGCCCTGACCCAGCCTAACACTGGAAAGCCAGCTGTGTGAACAGAAGGGCGCGCTCTACATTAAGGCAGAGTCTCAAAGACCGGGGCCCTGTGGAGCGAGAAGAGGCTCTTCCGTAAGCGGTCGACATGGGGCTAGACCCCAGCAGGAGGTGGTAAGGGAACAAAGTCACAGGCAGGGAAGCAGGGAGGTGCTCTGAGAAGGCCCAGAGGCGGGTAGAGCTTTTGATGCCTATAAACCAGGATTAGCCTTGGAGATTTCTTTTCTGATGCCATTAATGCATAATGACAACTTAACTGCACCTTCTGTCCTTAAGGCATTGTAACAGTGCTGCCTTTCTGCAGCCACACTGATGGCACCGACCTGTTTTTGCAGTGTTTTCTAGGAGTGGGACAGTGTCTGGGCTGAGCCAGTCACACGCTGTGGCTCTGACCTCCTTCGACCGGCATCAGGCACTTGCACTGCCGTTGGCCAAAGAGCTGCCTGTGGTCACACATCAGATGAAAATTAGTGGTAACGCCCTCCGCACATTTGGGGGCAGGTTCACAGTCTGCAGGATCCAGAGTGCTTTCACATCCATGCTCATTTCATCCTCAATCGCAGCTGGTGCTGCTCAGGCACATTTGGAAGACCAAGCGTTGATGGACCACATCTGGAAGAGGGTGTGTCAGGGAGACACATCTGGCACTCTCCCCACACCTCCTTCCTTCCTCTCACTCTTTTTATAGAACTCGGGACACAGAATAAGACACCTGGCTCTTAAACCCTGGTCCTCTTAGACTGACTGAGTTCAAGGGCAAAGTCACAATACTTCCCTGGGTATAATCACTCATTTAGCTATTTCTACAGTTCTTTCCAGCTCCAAGAGACTATTATTTTGTGACAATTTCAAGAAGCAGACAGCAAGAGTATTGATACACTCCTGGAAAATGTGTACCCTATTATTTGGAGACTTTAATAACTCCTACCCCAAAGTTACACAAATGGGAAGCAGTAACATCTCTGGACAGTTTAGTCAGTGTTTTCCACTATATCACACACGTGTGTGTGAGTACCCACATTGATTAACCTTGACCTGCTTAGCTTGGTCTCAGTTAACCAGATAGAGATGAAAGAACCTGCTCTTTTAGCCAACCTGTACTAATTACTTGGACAGTATGTGACTAAACGAAATTTCACACACTGACAGGCTGCAGACAGGATTGGTGTTGAAACCTGTTTTCATTCAGCCACCTGAGTGTTTTGTAAAAAAAAAAAAAATTGGTGTCTTGCTATATTTTAAATTTGGAATATTTTACATAAAATTGAGATGTTCAGATTCTCTTAAGAAAAAAATGGAAAATCTGGGAACAAGACAATAATTGGCCAAAATGAGTTCATCATAATATTGTTCTTTTAGTCAGTGTTTTTCAATCTTGGCACTACTAACATTTTGGGCTGGATTATCCTTTTGGGGGGAGAGCTGTCCTGTGTATTTTTAGATGTTTGGTAGCATCCATGTCCTCTACTCACTAGATGCCAGAAGCAGTATCCCATTTCCCTCAGACAGAGTCGTGACATTTCCAAATGTCCCCTGGGAGGCCATGTTGCCTTGACTTGGAAAGCATTGCTGTAGGTATTCGAGTGGTGAGCCCTGGAAAAGATGGTTTTAGAGATGGCAAAGATGTACTGCAACTCTCTCCCTTATGGCAGAGGAAGCTGAGGCCCATCCAGAAAGGAGATGTGACTTGCCCCGATGACACAGCTGGGACTGAAACCTGGATCCTCTGAATCCTTGTGCAGTGCACTTTTCACCTTACCTTTCTGCATCCCAAGCCTCCACCTGGGGGTTTCTATAAACTAAAGCTTCTATCTGCTTTAGTTGCCGAGGGGAAGGTCTGACCGCTGCTCTCCCGCCCTCTGGCCCCTGGCCCCAGCCAGTATGTGGAGCCTCACGGAGCAGCTCTTCACTTAAACGGAGCATCTCGTGCACCTAGTAGGTCTGTACCGTTTCACGCAGACAGGAAGGGCTGTTTTCTAAACATTTATCTCCTTCTCTGTTCCATTCATTAAGCACAGCCTTTTCCTCGTTCCCAGCAGACTGAGGTCACCAGTCTCTTCTGAATTCTTAAATCAACAGTTCCTCTAAAGCCACTTACAAAATGTGCGGCTCCAACTAAACATTTGTTTGAAGTCGTTTGTCACTCTTCAAACTCCTCAGGAATGTGTTCATGATACAGCAGCTGGACGACATTTATGCACTTAGAATTTGTTGCATCCTCTCAAGTCTTTTATAAAAACAGTTTTAAGAACATATGAATGACTTCCCACAAGAGAAACTTTCTTTTCAGAATAATAGATTTCCTCTGAGGTCAGAAAGTACCTGACAAGGTTCACTGGACCGGCAGCCCAATCCTGGCCATACAGATTGGGCAGATCTCTTAGCTTTCTCAACTATAAAGTGTAGTGTTTAAGTGGCCGCAAGACCCCCTGCAGCTCTCACACCGGGTTAGTTAGGTTCTTCCTTCATACTCATATATTAGTCCCCAAGATTTCTCCCCTCGAGCCCTATTCTACCTGGTCCAACTACTGAATATTGACAGAGAGAGCCCAAAGGCACCTATTGTAAAATGTTATTCCTTTACACACAAACAGGAGGGGCCCCTCCATACGTTGATTAGAAATTTTCTCATCTGTCAGTGAAATACCTTAGAAAGCTATTTTGCCAGGTGGCCCAGCAATTTTTCACTTGCTTTGCAGGCATGTACTTCTTGGACATCCTGCTAGATGTGAGAATCATGCACGTGTGACATGGTGCTTGAATCAACCTCTGCCCCTTCCCGCCACCCACAGTCCTGCTCCCAGTGGACTGGCCCTGGGTTTTCCTGTAACTGTGATGTGGAGTTTATGGAGTGCTGCCCGCTTATGTGACCGCTCACTGCTGCAGAGTCCCACTGCCACGCATGTGTTCTTGCTATCTTGGTTTCTGTCTGGATACATCTCTCTCTGGTATAGTTTTCTACCCTCTCAGCTTCTGATAGTCTCCCCTCTCCTCTCTTCTCTGTTTCTTTTTCCCTCCCCTCGCCTTTCCTTCCTTCTTCCTTCCCTTCCCTATGCTTTCCTTGGAACTTCGGGGGGTGGGGAGTGATGGGAATCTCTGCATTAAAGGTGACAATAATGGTATAGTTCCGCACCCTATAGTGTTGTAGGTGACATTTCCTTGTGTAATGTGTTGAGTAGGCCTGATTACGAGGGATGGGTGAATCAATGAAGAATGGGAAGAAATGCACCAGGATCTCAGATGTGTGAACTGAAAAAAACGAATTGGGCATTAAAGGAGGGCAGCCACATGTACTCACCCAAGAAAGCCCAGAGTCTGAACAGGGAGCTGTCAGACCACCGGGGAGCTGTTCAAGGTTGGTTGTGGGAACTGGGCGAGTCAGAGCCCACGGATAGGCCTTCACTACCTAAAACAGAGTTGGGCCAGGAGGGCTGTGCAGTGAGAATCACTCCATCTCCAAACCTCACTCCCACTTCCTCAGACCCACATCATGTGTCCCTGGGTGGAAATACAGGTACCCTTTTCTATTGTCTCTTTATCAGAACAGAATCAAATCAACTGATTTAAATTTTTCCTTATTACAAAAAACATGTTACCTACTACCAATTGAACATTAATTTTATGTCAAATGTTTTACCTATATTATTTCAGCAGATCGCCAAGAATCCTCTGGGTTCTTGCTAGCTGTCCTTGAGTGTGTATTCTCCCTCTTTTTGTTAGCAAGTCTTGAATTTGGGCAGGATACATGGCATCCCAGCTAAAGACCCCTTCATTCAGCTTGTCTTCCAGATTGATGTGGCCACGTGACTCCATGCTAGCCGATGGGATGTGAGCAGAAAAGATGTAAACAACTTGCAGTCCGTACCCTTACTAAGGGAAGGATTACGTCCTCCCCGTCTCCATCCCCCTTCCCACTGGCTGGAATGTGGACATGAAGGCAAGAGCTAGAAAGAGACAGCTTAGCCCTAAGATGAAAGATGAGTGTTGAAGACGCAAAACAGAATCGGAGCAGCCTGGTCTCAGAACTGTCAAACTGCCCTCTCAGCTCTGCACTGCTTACATTCCGATTGTTATTAGGAGACAGAAATGAACTCCTGCCTCTTTTAAGCCACAATTATTTTGACTTTTGTTACAATAGCCAGGCTTGTTTACTAATGAATACTGATATTCATTTTATGCCCTTGGTGCAATGAGCATCTGAGACAAGTAATCTCAAAAAGACAAGTAATTTGCTTAACACTGCTTATAGAGCAATCCCTTTGAGCAGCTTGGATATGATGCTTTCTCTTAGTGTTCCCTTCTGATATAGAAAGGGCAGTAAAATCCCACAGCTTTCTCCATGCCAAAGGAATGCCCAAGTCTGAGCCAAGTGTGCATTCTGGGACACCTGCCTGGCTGAGATGTTAACCTTCTTCGTGGAACTCTGACCTCATCAGAGGCTCAGTTAGTTTTGAGATTCAGATAACCTATATGGCAGGTTAATAAATCATAAAAATAATCATCTTCACTTAGTACCGATTTCATTCCTAGTACTTTATATTTAATGGCTTCTATTTGAGATTTCATATATTTATTTAAGAGAAATTGTTTAGCACCAAAACGGAGACTATGTTCTAAGGTATTTTATTTTTCATTTAAAATTTTTAAATATTGTGTGTCAGAGAGACTTGGGTTGTTAGAGCTATTATGATATCTCGGACTCATCGTCTTTTCTGGGTTTCTGAGGGGCAACCTGAGAGATGCAGAGAGCAGATACGGCCATCAGTGCTTCCCTCAGGCACCTCTCACCAGCTCTTCTGCACCTTCCTGGTGATCTCAGAAGCCCTAATGCCATTTGGAAATTTCTGGTCTTGACCTAAGAGTTACCGGGGTAAGGCAGCTCAGCTATATCTATGAGCTATGACTTAATACCAATAATTTCTGTAGCTATTTCCAGGTTAGTTGGGATCATATGGGCAAGCAAAGGGAGGAGCAGAAAGAGAAATTTCTTTCTGCAAATACAAGTTCTTGCTAACCATAGAGTGCAACAAAAATAATGTATTGTGTTGTATGCATAAATGTCAAACCCCCTCATTGCCCTGGCTGGTTAGATCTGTGGGTTAGTGTGTCATCCTCATACGCCAAAGCTGTGGGTTCGGTCCCTTGTATGTGTTTGTCAGGACACATACAAGGATCAACCGATGAGTGTATAAATAAGTGGGAAAACAAATTGATGTTTCTCTCTCTCTTCCTTTCTCTCTCTAAAATCAATCAATAAAGATTTTTAAATAAATAAATAATAAATAACTAAAAGTCCCTTCATCACTACTGTGTTCAGAAATTTGCTTTTTCCTGAAGAAATTTCTTCAAATAGGTTGCCTTGTTTCCACAGTTGTCTATCAGTTGTCAAATGCCAGTTCACTAGAGCATCTGGTTCTCATTCACTGGATTTTTTTCCCTGTTTGTTGTTCCTTACCTGTATTTACTAAACTTGAGAGATCTCACCCAAGTTGTACAATCCTTTTATCAAAAGTAAGTTAAATACAGCTCTTACATTTTCTCTTTCTTCAGGAATTCTTTATTGCTCAGATTCTTTGGTAACATTTATGTGAATGAGAGGTGGTGATGGCAAGGGGGAAAGGAAGATGGTTTTTAAGTGATTCAAACGTGATGCTCATTGTGCTTCTGTACTCTGTACTGCTGGGACTGTGGGTGGCCCCTAACATGAAGGCAACGCACCACGCATGTATTCAACTGCACACAGTCTTGAAGGGTTGCTACAGGTCTTTGCTATGGATGGAACTTTAATGAGTGTCCCTCTGCCTCAGAATGCTGGCCGTCTGTGGGGCAGCCCAGTAATCAGTGATTTCAAAACAGAGTACCAGGGGACGTCATGCGGATAATCATAGGGTGCTAGAGGGGCAGAGAGTAGTGACGTTCAATTTGGAATAGAGAGATCAGGGGTGACTTTCTGGAAGAGAGGGTGGTGTTTAAGTCAGAGCCGAATAGAAGCTGCCCATGCAGAAAGGCATTGCAAGATCCCAGAGATGAGAAAGAGTAACTTTGGGAACATTAAGTGTTTCCAGACTCCAGGAACACAGAGTAATGAAAACTGGAGACAAAAGCAGGGACCTGATTCAATGCTCAGGAGAGCCAAGGTGTCAGGTAGGAGGGTCAGAGGTCAATGTAAACAAGGATCCAGCCAGGCCAGGGAAGTTTCATTCACTTCAGTGCTGAAGACTGAGGCTGGGGGAGAAGGAAAGTCTTAAAGAAAATTTACAGAGCTTCACGTGATATGAATGTTTTATGAAGTGAGAAACAAATGTTCACGATCAGGGATATTTCAAATAAAAAGTGGTACGAAGCTCAAAAGCACGATCTTACAAGATGGCTTATAAAGTGAGGAAGTTCTTTCACCTTTACAGTGATTGGTTATTTCAGTGGGGATTTCCAGATGGCAGGGGATTGGTTCAAAGTGATTATGTTACATCATTCAAAGAAAATGATTTAAGCCTCTTTTAGGATTATCAGAGACATTTACAAGAAACAACCTAAATTAAATTGTGCTTATGTTCAAGAAATAAACTAGATTGCACTTTGCTGATGTGACTTAATGGTTTTGTCCGCTTTAATGATTCCAAGCCTGGTTTCAATTTTATTTTACTTAACTAGAGAGAATATGTTGAGTGCCCACTCTGTGTCAGACACTATGTATACTTCAATCAAAAAGTGTGGTCTAATTCCCGACTTTGTGTTCTCTGCGTTGGAGACTGCAGAGTGCAGAGAGCAAGTTGTAACAAACGGGAGGGAAAGCAGGAGCCAGGGCAGGGCTGCATGTGGTCACGTGGGGACGGTAACATCTGGCACAAGACTTCTAGGCCGTGGACTCTGTTTGGAAAAACATATTGATAAACTTCTGTGGGTGTAGGATGTGAGGCCTGAAGGTCAAGGTTTAATAGAAGACAAAGGCAAAACCAAATTTGTGTACTGAGGTTAACTAAAATTTGGGATATAAGTAAAAGTTAGACCGGAGGGGAAGAGTTGAAAGGAGAGAAGGGCCAAGCACCATGGTGGGAGGCAGCAGCCACAGAAAAGTGGCCAGGGGTGAGGTTCCCAGTGCTGATGTCGCTGAGAGGCTCTGAAGGACAGGAATGTCTACTATTTAAAAATAACTTGTTGGGGCCCTGGCTGATGTAGCTCAGTGGATTGAGCGCAGGCTGCGAACCAGGCATCGCAGGTTCCATTCCCAGTCAGGGCACATGCCTAGGTTGCAGGCCATGTCCCCCAGCAACCGCACACTGATGTTTCTCTCTCTCTCTCTCTCCCTCCCTTCCCTCTCTAAAAATAAATAAATAAAATCTTAAAAAAAATAACTTGTTGGGTTGCTGCATGGTTCTCCTATAACATCGCACCCCACACGCTTGCATAGCCTTGCATTTGAGATGGGCTCAGGTGGACGCCCCAACAGGAAGGAGAGGACTGCGTGGTGTGCAGGCACAGCGGGCAGCCAAAGGGAGAACAGGCAGGGAGAAGACGGGTCCATACATGGAGCTGTTTGGCCTTAGCCGAGGTGGCCAGGACAATTTCAAACAACCTCCTGCCTGCAGGTCAAAAATTAACAAGGAGATTGAAAGAGCTGTTAAATGGCTTCCCTCATAAAGCATGAGAATTCAAAACAATTTCATTTAAATCTGAAAGTGCAAGCTGACTTTAGCTGACATCTGGTTTATGAAAAAAAGCTATTATTTCTAATGTAATTGCTCAAGAACTAAGTGAATGACCTTGGGCAGCAGTTAATTTCCCATCCCTGGTGATGTTTAGGAGAAAATATACACCCCAAGCATGGTAGCGGTGGAGCGAGTTCAGGTGTAGCACGCAGACAGATTACACACACACACACACACACACACACACATACGTATAACCTGCTGAACTCCCTCCCAACCCTGAGGGTCCAGATTCTAAGCCTAGAACAGCACATTGTAAGGTTCCCACATAAATTAAGTACCTACACAAATGGGACTTGGATTTGGGACAAGTTCAGAGTGAAAGAATAAATAAAAAGTTCACATGAATAGGTTAAAAGTAAAACTGAACCATTAGCCAAGAGATAGCGGCAGTTGCCTTGCTACTGAGACAGGTTTCTGGCCAGCTGAGACTTTCTCGCGTCCTGCCCGCCACTCCACAGCTAGTGGCCCAGCATTGGCTTTTAGAACAGGCAGGCAACCGTGCCTCTCTGACGATGGATCTAACCGGTTCAGGATTTTCTTGCCTCAAGATATAGACCTGGGCCATGCTGTGTCCCAGATCATTAGTGCTGTCCACAGGGCGGAAGGCACCTTGAGGGAGTGAAAGCCCACCAGCTTCAACAGAGAAGGAAACAAAGGTAAACAGAGTAAGACAAAGAAGTATCAATTTAGGGAAAAACACCAGGGAAAAAGGGCTCTCCTCTCTCCATGGCCTGGTCAGAAAAAAACAGAGATGCTGCTTTACTTTTTGGATGTACACATAAAGATTGTACTAGAAAAAAAGAAAAGCCTCTTGGTTTCTCTCTCAAAATGTGACCAGAGCAGAACATGTAAGTTGGAGAAAAATACCTAAGTAAATGCGATCCTGTCAATGCTCGAGTTCTTCAAGTTCTGTGCATTGGCCAGGGTGAAGATAGCTGGGGTGCATGGAATTCATAGATAAGCCATACATTTACAAAAAGCAGACTTTATTGGGTTGAATTTCAGCTTGTAAGATATTTCCCCACCCACCCACGGTAGAGCAGCAGCGAGAATAGTCAGAAGTCACGAAGGAGGGAGAGATGCAAAGGACCTAAATCAACCACAGACTAGACCATCAGCCCTAGAAAATTGACTGTAGACCTCAGACAGTTTTTGATATTTGAATTAAGAATAAAAGTTCCCATATGAAACCAGGCTAGGAAAGACATTCTGGAAGATTGCTCAAACTCTCCCTTGTGTTAGATTCCTCCACTGAGCAGCAGGACTCAACACATCTCTGGAAGGATAAAGTGGGGGGGTGGGGGTCAAGCCCACTTTGATTAGATTTGCCAGACGAAGGAGTGACCTACCTTGGTGGAAACTAGAGGTACTCGTACAATCTCACCTAGGACCTTCAGAAGACTGAGTCACATTTAGGTTACCTCCTGCCTTTCAAAATGTTTTTCTTACAAGAAATTGTTTTTGAACGAGTGGAAAGTGTTAGAATGCATGACCACCCCTCCTTTCAGTTAACAAGCATTTCTGAGTCCTTCCTTTAGACCAGGCTCTGTGCTAGATTCTGCGGCTAAAAAGATGAAAGCGTTATCAGTGCCCTGGAATAGCTTAGAGCCTAGTGAATAAGATATTCATGCAAGCAAGATTAAGACTCAGCAAACAAATCACCAAAGTGCAGGGGTGGACTCTGCCTGCGTGCGCCCTGGGATGTCGGGGAAGGCCTCGCAGCACAGGAGGAGCCCGGGCTGAATGGCATTTCAGGAAGAGGAGCGGCACCTTGGGAAGCCAGCCTGGAAGGAGAGACGACCACTGCGGCACTGGGGTCAAGGTGGTATGTTGCACTCTCTGATCACGCGAGAGTTACCCTGGAAAATGAGCAAATGCATGGTGGAACTCAGGTGTTTCCCTGCATCTGAAACTCAACAAATCTAAAGATACTAATTAAGAGCAAAAGGAAATAAAAACATTTGTCTGGTTTCTTTGGGTTGCCCCAAGTCAAGGGACTTAGGGGTTACTGTCTTAGAGTAGCCATTTCACGGGCCTGTGACTACAGGCCCTCAGGGCCCCATGCTCAGAAGCGTCTGCATTTGCGCGGATGCTCTGCTGTTGCCCTCTTGGAACTCTTTAATACATTCTCCTCAAAAGGCCCTGCAGTTTTATATTTTACGGGGTCCCTAAAACTATGTAGCTGATGTCGAGAAAAGAACATTTTCCAAGAGTTTGAAATAGTTCAGAATTGTTGTATATTAAGTGGAGCAAGGGAGAGGTGGCTGATGAAGCTATGCAAATAAGTGCTGACTTTTATTGGAAGGCCTGGAAGTCTTGGTAACTATTTAAAATCTGCTGCAGGAGAAGGATAGTCACTGAAGACTTTGAGCACGAAAGTGGCATGAGAAGATTTGGCTTTTAGGTCATTCTGGTGTAAGGTAGGCAGAGTGGAAATACAACAGTGTTTTCCCCATTTAAAATGAGTGCCTTTCCTGTTAAAGGTGAGATCATATAGTATTTGTCCCTCACCTCCTGGCTTATTTTGCTTAGCATAATACTTTCCAGTTCCATCCATGCTGTCGCAAAGAGTAGGAGTTCCTTCTTTCTTTCTGCTGTGTAGAATTCCATTGTGTAAATGTACCACAGTTTTTGATCCACTCATTTACTGATGGGCACCTAGGTTGCAGGAATCTAATCAACAAAACAAACAAGCAAAATATAACTAAAGACACTGAAATTGAGAACAGGCTGATAGTGACCAGAGGGGAGAGGGGAGGGAATTTCAGGGGGATAGGGGAAGGGTTTGTAGAAACAAGTAGAAAGGACACATGGGCAATAACAAGGGGGGCTGGAAACGGGACAGAGTTGGGAAGGGCTGGTAGGTGGGCTGGGATGGGGGTAAAAGGCAGAAAACTGTACTTGAACAACAATTAAAATAAAAAATAAAGAATAAAAAAAGGAACACTGCAAATAAATAAATAAAAAATAGAATTAAGGTAAAAAAAATGAGTGCCTCTCCATGTTTGAATTTCATTTGTTGGGTATGAAGTTTGGTCCATGTTAAAACTTGAAGATTCCTAAGGAGAGTAACTGCCACGGTTAATTTACATTTTAGGGTAGATTAACATAACAAGATCTGTGAGCACTTTTGAGAACTGGAGGGAGGAAAGAGATGGAAAAACAGGAGGCAGAAGGTTCTGTGTGGAGAGGCTGAGCCTTTAGGAGGAGCTTAGAGTTCCTTTCATTTTGTACAAGACCAGCCTGGCCCACATATGAAGAGCTTTCCCTGGAGTTGCTTTTAGCTCCTGCTACCCAGAATCTGTTATTGTAATATTTCTCAAAGTGTGATCCCCAGGCTGTGTCAGCCTCATGTGGAACTTGTTAGAAATGCATCCTCTGCCCCACCCTGGTGGTCCTGAGTCAGACACTTTGGGGCCAGGGCTCAGCAAAAGGTGGTTACAAGCCCTCCAGTTGATCTTCATGCAGAAAGAACAGGTGCATCATTACAGGTAACCTATGTCCCTGGAACTTGGACATCACAGGGGAAAAGGTAGAAATGCCCCTTGGGTGTTAGAGTGAATAATCAAAAGTGATTATAATACCAAGAAAAATTCAGCCTTGTTCTAAACAGGTTTTCCCATGGATGCCTGGATATACATTCAATGAATGATCTAGGATGTATATAATTGCAATATCTTCATAGGTAATAATTTCACAGCTCTAGAGTGACTTTAAAGGTTGTATGTTATTGTACGGGATATGGATCATAGCTACTGAAGTTAACAGTGGTATTTAGCACAAGCAGATGAACATGATTTTCTTTTTCTTATGCAACTGTGGTCATTAGATGGGGAGAATGTTTAACTGGCAGCATCGTCTTCCAGAGGATCATCTCTGTGAACGGTACTGGGGTTTCTCATTGCCCGGGCCTAACCTCGCACCAGCAGTACTGTGGGTATGTGAATACGTGTCCAAAAGTCACCTTCGTTTACATCGTCTCTAATATTTCTGAAATGCAGTCTGAGTTGTTGCTAAAGCTGGCATTTCTCAGATTCTTTCCATTGTCTTTAATGAGTAATCCAATATACAGGGAGAATAAAAGAGTAAACACTTTAGTATTAATCCAAATTTTTCCAGTGGAATTTTAAACAGTTTGACAGTTTGGTCTTGTTAAAATGTGATATAAAATAAATGCTTTTTAGCAAACAATTGTCCAGTAAATATTATAATTCTGTCTCATATTCTCTCAGTGAACTGTTTTCTGAGCCTTTCACTGAGATTCTTTCAAATTAGAGCTCAATGATCCTCTTTATATTTTATCCAAAGTTTGAAATACATGAACCTGTCTCTACTTACTTGAACAATGGCCTCTATTATGGTGTCTTTTTCTTTAAATCCAAATATTATACTCAGCATTTTCAGAATTCCCTATCCCAAATACAGGCAATTAAATTGTCTATAAGTTATTCAGAGCTTTAGAAAATGAAATGAAATAGGAGTTTGTACTTTGAAATGAGTTCAAAAATGCGTGCCATTTGTCAGTGCTAGTCTCTGTCAAGCAGTCCTCATTATCTTCTGGTGGTGCTCCTAGCAGATGAAATGATCCAACACAGACTCTTCTGACAGAGATGGTCCCTCCTAGGAGAAGCCTGGCCTTTCTCAGCAATCGGGACTTTAATTATTGACCTTGAAGATGGGAGAGAGACCGGAATTCTTCTTGGTGCCATTATAAGCTGGATGGAATTTTAAATTCTCCCCCAGGATAAATAGGGCATTGTATTGTTCCTACGGACATCTAGGATGAACTCAGAGCTTACAGCCAGAGGCTCTAGACTAAGAGAACACTGGTGTGGGACTGCGGAGACCTGGGAGGTAAGGCCTGGAGGCAGGGATCGGATGCACAGTTCACTGCCCTGGCCTGGCCTTCCTTTGGCACCATGACTCTGGGTTGAGATCAGAACAGACATGGCCAGCATCCTTTCCTTTTCAATCACAGTTCATCCTAACCAACTTTGGGCTTGTTCTCACTGTCTAGGGTCCCAAACATGAGGTTCTCTTCCCCCCTGTTGAAAACCTTGATAAAGCAAGGAAGGAAACAAATGTTTATTAAAGCAATTTACAGGAAGGGATGGAAGAGTGATGGGATATTTGAGTATGAACCCAAATGAATCTCTTATTGGTAGCCTTGCAAGCAGTGTGAAGAAAATGTTGGCATGAGGGGCTCTTTTGTAAAGCAGAGAACTTGGTGTCACAAGCTCCCTTTCTTCCCCCAACCACCCCACCTCCCTCCACACTTTATCTTTCTTGGCTGGGGTGAAGGGTGCCCTTTGGTGCTGCTGTCTTCCTCTTCCAGCAGATTCTTGTCTCGTGTCTGTTCTGTCTGGACTCCATCCCTCAGTAAAAGGGTGTGATGGGAAAAAGGGGAAATTGCCTACTGAACACTTCTACATGGATATCCTAAAGGTCCTATGAATCAAATGTTGAAAACATTCCCTCCCTACACTCACACCTGTTCCTCCACCCGTGGGACCACTGTTAGTTATGACATCATCACCTAGTTGGCCAAGTGAAAAGTCTGGAGATCCTTGATTTCCAAGGAGGTAGTTAAGACATCATGGGGACCTGGGAGTTTTTATGGAAAACAAAGAGTGGGAGGAGGAGGTAATTTCAAAGAGAGAGGTTGATTCCTGGAGCATGCGAAGGAAGTCAGGACGTAAGCACTGAAGTACAGGCTTTGTGAGTTCACCCAAAGTGTGAGGCTCTGAAAAGCCTCATTAGAGTTGGGGCTAGAGAGTGGGTAAAGGGAGGGTAGGAGGGCAAAAAGGGCGGCAGTTCTAATGTATGCGAGGAGGGATGATGCATGCTTTCCCCTCAAGCGGGACACTCCTCTGACCTTCCAGACCTGAGAAATGTTCTCTTTTCCTTTTCTCCTCTGTGCGCAGTGAGTGTTTTCATACTAAAACACCCCGACGCGTGGGATTATTTCAGAGACAGAAGAAGGTTGTGCCAGACAGACAGGAGGCTCTGACATGTCATGATCTCATCTTATATAGGACACAGTCCAACGAGCAACCGAAATGCAATTTGAACTAATTCATATCTTTACTTGCTCCCTCTGGAAATAGTCAATGCTGAGGCTGGGGTAGAGGAAGTGCATTTTTATGCCATAGGAAAGCACTGATATGTTGTCTAAATGTATTCTTCTGCCCTGCTATGATTTTTATAGTCACCATTCTCTAGTATCTTTTTAAAACTCTGTATCACTCTCAACTCCCAACCTCAATTCCCACTCTCCATCCAATAGAAGTCTTCTAACTTCTCTAGATTACCCCTAGTATTTCCTTGCACCTGCCTGCATCAGGTGTGTGAGGCCAGGTGGATGTGTGAGCTGACAGGGAGGGCATTCCTTGGCTGGTGGCATGGTGTGTGGAGGAAAATGGGCTGATTCACCCACAGTTTCTCTACCTGAAATGCTCTCCCTCAAGATAGCCACAGGGCTTGGTTAAAAAACTGCAAAACTTGAAAGGAAAAAAAAAGGTGAATGAAGGGTGTGTCCTGTCAAAGTCCACTGTTTAATAGATTCACACAGATTTAGGGGAAAGCACTTCATTTGACTCTGTTTATTATTGATCAAAAGTCCAAGATGCAGTGAAATTACTTTTAATTTACAGATTTCCACCCCACCCCAGGAAAGATCCAAACAATTTTAATCCATAGAAAAACATAACCCCAAGGAATTTAGCTTATTGCCATGTAGGAGATGAACCAGTTTTGTCTCTGATGTAGCACTCTTTCTTAGCCCAACACTCTGTTATTGAACTTCTCATAGATGCCAGGTCCTCGAGCGCTCTTTGAAACAGTCATAACGTCTTATTGATACCCTTATTAATTACTGAGTAGAATAAATCTTTGACATATGTTCAGTTTTTACTTATATGCCAGTCCCTTTCTGAATTTTTGAAAATTATGCTTTACCAACTCTCAGTGAACCCTAGCATCCTTCAGATACCTGCTCAAATGCCACCTCCCTGCTGAGGCTTTCTTTGGCCATGCCGCAGAAATTAAGAACCATGTACGTGCTTAACCTTTCTTAGCCCCCCTCTATTTTTCCTGTAGCCCTTATCTCTGCCTGATAGTTGATTTTGATTTATTTTTGTCTTTCCCCCATCAGAATGTAAACTCTCTGAGATTAGGGACTTTTCTCCCCACTGCCTGGAGCAATCCCTGAAATGTAACGAGTACTCAGTGGATCTCGAATCAGTAGATGAAAATACTGATATCACACATCCCTGCCCCTCAAGGGCTAATTACGTGGTGTGGGGCCACAATCGTCCACGTTGTACCTGCAATTATGCGTAACAAAAGGTGTACAACTGAAGACTGAGAGAAATTCGTGTTTTCTTCTGTCTCCATTGAGTGACTTATTCCAGGCCCTTCAGTGGGCCAGACACCTTTGCAAACAGATTTTCCATCTGTTAACGGGACTGCTAACACACCTGAGAGACCACCTAAAACATGACCCGCGGCATTTGGGCTTTTCACAGTAGTGACCAATATAAATGTCAAGTGGCATTATCATTGTTGTCTCATGGCTTCTATTGTTAACAGTTATTATCTAGGAGTAAGAACTTTCAGGCAGCATGATGTCTTCAAGAGTCTTCAAGGCCAACATTCAACCTAAAACCTTTTTCCTCTTGCCTACCTAGAAATTCCACGGAAACATTTTTTCAGGTGATTTCACTTGAGTGTCAGTGGGCCTCTCTCCTTATATACCCTGTGAATAAAAGAATAAACTAACTTATGAAGTATTTTAAGGCCTCACCTAAATAAAAAAATGGAAAAATGTGCCAGGAAGTCTCATGGCCAAATTGAATTCAAAGGTAGGCATACATCTTGGCTGTACCTCTAAGGAAAGCACCCTTAATTTTAAATACCTTTTTTTTCTTACACCTCGACATCAAAAAAACTCAGTATTTTCCAGTGCATTTTCCCCTGCCAGATAGTTAGAAAATGTTTGAGTGATTGTCTACCCTAAAACAACAAACTATCTTCGGGCAGCTTTCTGCCCTCCGGGAAAATGAGACTGCCTCGGAGATTTCAGTTTCCACAGCCTCAGCAGTTGCAGACAGCATGCTGACTAGCAGGAGACTTGTTCACCAACGGTAAAAACCTGATGATAAGTGCCCCATTAGAAGTCTGTTTTTGGAAGCTAAAATCAATGGGAAATCCTTGATTCGGGAAGACTCTGAGGTTTTGCGATGTAGATAGCAGCAGAGCTGGTAACAGACGAAGAAAAAGAGCAGAAGACCACAAGTCAAGGAGTGAGCACACTTATTATAACAACATTACAAACACCTTTAATAACCGTGTCTATCTGAGTTCAGTAGAAATTATGGAAATTCTTGGGGCCCTACTCAGAGGAGAAAGAAACATCCCCTATGCTACACATTCCTGCTCTCCAGGCAGAAAGTGGCGTGGCCGGGAGCCTTTTCTAGAGAAGGGCTGCAATTTACCAGGCACTCGACTCAGTTTGCCTCGGCAGCAAGACTCCCGAAGAACACTTTCCAAGTATTCCCGTTCCTATCCACTGTCTCCCCGTCCCACAGCAGCCTGGATCCGAGCGTGAGGAAGGCAGCCCCTTACTATAAAACAGCTGTGGCTCCCTGGGCTATGCCACCAGAAGACCAGATGCTGGTGGTTAAAATGTTTGTCTCTTGGTGTAAGAAGGCTCATGCTGCAGAGTGCATACTTTGTAGGCTGATGAATTAGAGACTTCTTTTTAGTAAGGCGAAGACAGCAAACCTACGTGAAATTTATCTTGCCTGTCAAAATAACACAGTAATGGTTACTATGCATAGAGAGCGTAAAGGAGGGGAGCATGGGCCATGGAGTCAGATGGATTCCTGACCCTACTGCCTGCTAATTGTCTCCCAAGCAAATTACTTAACCTCTGTACAGTTCAGCGGGCTCAATCGTGAAACAGAGATAGCGACAAGAACAGCAATAGCAGCAACCCGATTCAAGCATTTACAAGGTTAAGCGTTATTCTACTGTTTTGACTCATTAACTAACTCAGTGTCTTCAACAAGCCTGCAAGGTGGGTGCTTTTCTCATGTGACCCCTGAGCCTCCTCCACTCTCCTGCCTCCGGAACCCAGAAAGTCTGGATACTTGGGAGGGTGATGACGTGCCTTAGGGCCATGTTTTACATTCAATCCTCATAGCAATCTTACGAGGAATGTCCTCTTTTTTGACCCATTTTGCGCTTGAGGCGACAGAGGCTCAGAAAGGTTAAGTAACTTACCCAAAGACAGTAAGTAGTGGTCTGGGAATTGCAGTCATTCAGGCTCCAAACGCCATGCTCTTCAATATTATGCCTCATACCAGAGTTCCCCTATTTGTTACAGGGAGCTAAAACCAGCTCAAATCACATGTTTGTGAATGGGAAACATTTAAAAAGGATAGCTGAACAGTTGCCTTCAATGCTTGCATCAAAATAAACAGAACTGATAGACACAATCAAAATATCTGGCTTTAATTTTGTTGTTGTTGGTTTTTTCTCCCCTCGGGTACAGGATTTTATGATGAAGTTTCCATGAGAAAAAGGATCCTGTGGTCATGTAAAATAATCAACAAAAAGAATGTAGGAAAGGGTACTGGTAAGCCATCTAAGGAAATCACTAACAAGATGTTTGTCTCTATACTGACGTGAAAATTCCCCAAACGTACTATTTCACAATCTACAAGATGGCAATAAACTGCCCCTAGAGGGCGCCAAAGTGACCGTCACGCCTTTTTCTTTCTTTTTCAATCTATGTTTCTTTAGATCTGGCATTGACCCCTGGCATCTCTGAGGGTTTCTGAATGGTCCTTAAAAAGCCCCTCAGGGCCTTCCTCTGGTTTGGGGTGTGGGCCATGGTCACCCAGAAAGCTAAATGCAGCTGCTGGGTGATAAAAACCCTGCGGTAAATTGACTTCCAGTTAACCGCAGGGCGACAGAGAGCGTCTAATGCAACCACAAAGTGGTTTGCTGGCACAGAACTTTCACAACCTTTGGAACAAGATACCGGGGGTTGTTGTTTAGTCTCCATCTTGGGAATCTTTCTTTTAGCAAGAGGAAAATTCTGATATCCATCAGTCTGAAATCAGTCGGGCACAACCTTACGTGGAGGCAAGGGGGCAAACCTGTTGTCCACAGGATCTCACAAACCCAGAACCTGAGTGAGATTCTTAAAAGAGAATTCTTGATTATTAAATAGGCATGCATAAAAATGCTGGTGGGGATGGGCAGGCTGTATGTAGAATATCAAAGCCCTTTGCAATATGACGGATTTGTTTTTCTAAAAATGTCACGAGAAATTAAAATTTAACACAGAATTGTAAGTCCCTGGTGAACTTACAGTCTCAGATACACACGCAAAGCCTACACGGCTGCTGTCAGCTGGACGCAGGCTCCTCCTAACAGGCGCCCTCTGTCAAGGTCACTGTGGAGTTTGAACAAAACCACCGCCTTCGTGCAACCAGGCAGCCCCTTGGGGAACACTGCTCTGAAAAGAATTGAGATTGACAGTGTTAAGACCTTGAGTTTTTTCTTTACAGTATCGCCACTGCTTATTCTTCAGCACTTCCTTTCAGCTAGAAATTGATGTGCTTAATGGCTGGAATTGGCTGATGGGACTAAATTACATGAAAGAATGGCTTTCATCATATTGCTCAATTTAGGGATTTCTTTCATTTTAAAGGCAAGGTTAATTACCTCTAGAAAATGTTCAGCAATTATCCACTAATAATAGCAGGGAAGACGCTCCTGGAGCAGCCAATACAAGAAGGGGGTAGGGAAGAGTCGGTAGGGAGGGGAGGGAAAAGATTTTGAGATTTGACTTAATGATGAAAACGAAAACGCTGTCAGGCTTTTAAAGACTTGAATGGGGAGGGGGGGAGACAAGGCTGCTGCCTTGGCCCCTCAGTGGCCTTGGCCATCAGTGCATCCTGTTTTGTTGAGGATTGAGAAGGTGGGCCTGTTCGATGCCCATTCCACAGGATTTCTGCCATGTCCCCCTTCTCTAACACCTATAACCTCAGAGTAGAAGTGGCCCCAGTTTCTGATGATCAGTGGCATATAACAAAAGTGGCAGCTCATTGAAGGTGAAGAAGAAACTAGCCTGGATCTTTTCGTTGCACCCAGGAATTGCCTATTTTGCTCCATATTAAAGCACTCATAATTTGGTGTCATGCCCTTGGCGTTCAGGGAGGAGTAGTGGCCAACCACAGGTGTGGGCCCTGCCTACACACACACTCACACACACACACTCACACACACACACACACGAGTGCTATAGGATCTTGTCCCCTCATGCCAAATTTCAAGTCACTGAAGAATGATAAAGCTTCCGAGTAGAATTCTCTGCCATTTGCTTAGCTCCAGATCCTATGGCAGGTGGATACAGAGTGCTGAAAAGCCTCCCTCTCTGTTCTTTCCTTGATTCTTTTAGCACAAGAAGTAAAGCTGAACCTAATGCGGTTCATGCTAGATGGGTGCACGCCAGACTTCTCTCTCTGCCACGTGCTCACAGTTCTCACGTGGCCCCAGTATTCCTTAGCAGCACCTTGGAGACAAGCTCGTCAGCAGACCCCTGGAGTTACTTCAAGAAGTGAGCATAGTCTGGTACCTGAGGAGCAGCGTTGAGATGCTTCTGTATCCCAATGTCGCGAGATGGAAAGGCAATTGTAAACCACCCACCACTGTGCCTCCACACAGGTGATAACCTTCTAAAGGCGGCACTAGCAGGGGGCTGACTACTATTAAAATAAAGTCCTGTAGCCACATAAATTCATTTCAATTCCTTTCTCTCCAGAAAAAACAATTTCCCGATTTCATGGGCTAACCATAAGATGATCTTAGAACCTCAAATTATAGCTCTTTAAAATCTTGGTATTAATCTTACATGTGCTTAGGCCTAAATAAGAGTTTGTTTACATGATTTGATCTTTAAATTGAAACTCAGAGTTTCAAGGATTCTGCAAGGGAGAGAATGATTTCTTTTCTGTCATGAGCCTTGTGATATCTGGATCCTCCTTTCTGACTGAGAGGGAGCAGCCCACTTTGCACCGTGGTGCTTATTTTGACCAGCCTGGGGCCTGCGGCTAAGGCCTGCTGTGAACACCGCAAGTGAAGGGAAGGAACACATCATGCGACAGACCTGCCAGCTAATTAATGCGAAAGAAAATATGAACCTTTTTTAGACAGAGAGGGAAATTAGTTAAGTTCACAATATAGAAACCATGTAATCTCTACAGACACAAGTTTCTTCTTTTCCTTCTAAGTTCCAAAGATATTCTGCCACTTGGCTGGGCAAAGCTCCACCGTTGCCCTTTTGTTGTTTGCTTGTTTAAACCTTGTTTTAGCGTTTTCATAACTTGGGGCCTACCTGTTTTTGTTGATTCCAGTTATATCACGGAAATGTTAAATATTAGAGCTGGAAAGAACTGTCAGAAACTTTTAGCACCATCCTTCCATTTTATACACCAGGAAACAGAGACTTAGATGAGTGAAGTAACTTTCCTAAGGTCACACAGCTAGTTAATGACAAAACTGGGATGAAAATCCAGACTTCCTGACTCCTGGTCCAACTAAGTTAGGATCCAAATGTTAACCAGGACACGAAATCGTCCTGGAGATGCCACTGCAGGACTCCAGGCGGGGAGTGCTCAATGCAGCCTCAAAGAAAGGAACAGGCAGAAGAGGAAGACGTCAGCTCTCTGAGGCCATCCTCCTTTGCTTCCTCTAGACATTGGTTCTCTGGGACATAGCCCCAGTGTTCTGATGGAAGAAATGGCCCTGACCCTTCGGATACTGAGCTAGGTAGGAGTGCTGTTATGTCCATATGAGGTGGCAGGGGGTTTTACATTTAAACCTAATGTTGGTAAATATCCTAAAGTACAGCTGACTTTTGAATAGCATGACCCCCACCAGTGAAAAATCTGTGTTAGCCAAAGGACATATATGCATATATGCATAGCCCGTGGGCACCAACAACAATATTGTAGGGGTGGGGGGGCAAATGGGGGAAATGGGGGACATCTGTAATAGTGTCAACAATAAAAAAATCTGGGTGTAACTTTTAACTCTTTAAAACTTAACTACAGTTGGCCCAAAGCATCCATGAATTCAGCCAACTGTGGATCGAAAATAGCATTTTTTAGTCCCAATTTGAGAATCTGTTACTGGGAAAGCACAGTTGGGAAGGCAAAAAATCCAGTGATGGGGAACCTGTAGCTATTAAGGATCAATTGTATTTATGGGGGGAAAAATCGATGTATAAGTGAACCTGTGCAGTTCAAACCTGTGTGGCTCCAGGGTTGACTGTGAAATCTTTAGAGGCCTGTTTCTTAAGTGTTAAATGTAGACTTAGCTGGTGCATATAAACTAACGCAAGTCTGATGGCTCTATAGGGTTCATTCATTCATTCATTTCCACGTTGATTCATTTACGGAGTGCTGACTCCCTGTCAGGAGGTGCAGTGGCGATGGGGACAAGCATAGCCCTGGCTCCCTCAGAACTTATAATTTAGTGGGTGTGACAGACATTGAATAAGAATTTACAGTAAATTATGGGGGAACACACCGCAGCTTCACCAGGAACCAAATCCCTAGATTGACATTTTAGCTTCGTGGTTCTTGGCAAGGGTACTTTGGAAAGTGGTGGGGACATTCTGGGTTGTTACTATGCTGAAAGGAAGCTACTGGCTGTTAGAGATCAGAAAGCAAGGTGCCTGAGTGTTTTACACTGTGTGCCCACGCCACTCAATACAGGGAGTTGCCCGGCGTCCATCAGGAACTTTCGAGTCCTTGCTGGACATTCATCCACCAAGGTGGAAAACTTTATTTCTCCTTTTATTTCCTTTAATAGTGAATATATATACTCACCTGAGCCCAGACTCTAACTCTGTTTTATGGTCTCCATGAAGGATCTTTTGCCCAGCTTGAACATACACTGAATGTTCAAGGAATGCACCTAATGTGGAAGACTACATTTTGTCTTCTTCAGAACTCACAAGCTCTGTGCAGTTTCATAAAGGCAGGCCCTCGGTTGCCAGGAAACAGGGCTCCATCACCGAGGCACACCGAGAGCTATGTCAGTCGTGAAGGTGCAGCACAGGGTGCGCTGCAACATTCTGCAATGCAAATTACATTCTTCTTATTATTCCATTATGTTAGGGCAGTAGAGACTTTTTGGATTCATGAATACCTACAGGTTATTTTATTGATGAATATCATTTCTGGTTGGTTTGTGAAGGAAAGTGAACAAGATCTCAAAGACCAGACAGAGAACTGTCCTGTCCCTCCCCTCTGGTGTCTAAGAATGCCCTTCACAGTACAGTGTTCCTCAGTTGACGGCTGTTCTGTCTCTGTCCTCAAAGCAGTTATTTGTTTAGGCAGAGTAAGGGTGCTTCCAAATCTTCTTTTCCTATTGTAATGACTCTGCCGTGAGAAGACAGCAGATGGATGAGTAACCCAGACTCTTGGAGGAGTGTAGAAAGTGTGACTGCTCACCTCTGTGCAAAGTTCAGGCTGCACAATCCTGAAAAGCATGTATCAACCTAGATTTGTAACTAGTGCATAAAAGATATGCTATGGGGCTAGAGTCCCACGGTGCCAGACGGGGGCAGTGAGCACAGGAAGACCCGAGAGGGAGGGTGGGAGAAGCCCACAAGCTTTAGGAACATCAGCCTTTCTCCAGTTCTGCCTGTAGCTCTATTCTCCCAATGGAGGCAATGCAGGAGAGAGTCCGAACCAATGATGGGAGCAGGTACTGGATTGCAGACCTAACTATGATGCTCAGGGGGCCTCGGCATCCCTCAAGCCACACCCCACTCTAGGAGTTCAGCCTCTTCAGGCAACATGATGCTCACAAGCACTTTTCTGATAACCTCTTATTTCCTAACCTTCTTCAAAACTAGGATGTGAGATGTAGCTGGCAGACAACTACCTTCTTCACAGAAGGGGATAGCTAGCAAGTCTTTGCTGAATTAATTTTTTTCTTGTTGTCGCCAGAGTCAGGCATGTGATAGGTTAGGGTTGTATGAGCAAAGGCAGCCAGGATGCAGGGAAAGTGGGTATTAAGGAAGGCACATAGTCTTGGGCGATGCCTTCCCTGGAATCTCCAACTGCACTGGAATGCAGGGCACACGTGGTCCCTCCTGACATCTACAGGAGCTTACACTTACTATGCCATCACAGTGCCTTCTTAAAAGAAGTCCGATTGAAGAAATAAACTTACCTTAAGAGAGTTCTCTTTTTTTTAAACCTTTGCAATCTTGACTCTCCAGAGCTGAACCAGGGCCCTCTGGTCACAGAGCTGGAGTTTGTGATTGGCGCACTCTTAGAGTAACATTAGTGGGACTCCTGTCACTGCTCTGAAAGTAAAGCTATCTCATCACGAAGTGCATCAGCTGGGTTGTTTTTTTTTTACTTTTGAGGAGTCGCCCCTATGTGTGAGGTCGTCAGTCTGCTGGTAGCTGGGGTGAGATGACCAACTTGTTTTGCCAAGGCCTTTAAATTATCTCAAATGGTAACTCGTTTTAGTTGAAATGGACTGAATTCATATTTGAACCAGGGACTGAGAAGAGCAAAGCTCCGTATCCTATTACGAGAGCTATTTAGATTCTCCATAATACTGTATATTAAATTCTTATAATAAGCTGCTCTGTGAGTCTTGGTGCTGGTTCAGTATTTTCATTGCCGTGATTACCCTATGGCCTGCTGGCCAGCTGAACTGGAGTCCTCTTTCCCTTGATATGTTTCCATAACATCTCTCATCGGCCCAGTGAAACTTGTTGTTAAGGGCAGAGCTAATCTATTGCAGCCTTCCTTGCTGCATCACGCCAAGAAACTCTGGTGTGTTTCTTCCAGCTATTTCCGTGAGGACAGTTCACTTCTCTGGGAGAGTTTTAGCTTCATGGAGTTAGTGAACAATCCAGCTGCAAAGCACAGCTCTTGAAAACAGCCTCCCCAACCCGTCCTAAAAGTGATGGCCCCTCGCCTGGACTGACACCCAAATGGCGGTGTTATTTCCCATACCGGGTTTCAGTATGAGTATACATGTGAATATCGAAATATGTGTATGTGGTTCCAAAGAGGAAATGGCAGGAATTTTTTAAAAAGTATTAGAATTTATAAATCCTGGAGTGACATTGTTTTCTCATTTATTTTTAAAGATTTTATTTATTTATTTATTTATTTTTAGAGAGGGGAAAACAGGGAGAAAGAGAGGGGGAGAAAGATCAATGTGTGGTTGCCTCTTGCGCGCCCCCTACTGGGGACCTGGCCCGCAACCTAGGCATGTGCCCTAGACCTGGAATGGAACAGATGACTCTGTGATTCGCAAGCGGGCACTCAACCACTGAGCCACATCAGGCAGGGCTGTTTTCTAATTTAATTCCACCTCCATGGTTCACCCCTTCTGCTACTTGCTTGTAGCTAGTCACTGTGCAGGGAACCCACAATAGAGAAAAGAGTAAGGTGATTGCAGGCTAGTAGAGCAGAGAACAAACAAGTTAGATTTTGTGTGATACATGTAGAGGAGCCAAAAAAACTCAGTAATATCCATGAATTTGAAGAGAGTCCATCTGATTTTGCTTTGCATATCAGGGCCAAGGAAATAACACATTTGTCAGCACTGGTGGAGCGTCCCGGGCAGGGATATGCAATGAAGCCGTCTCTCCACCGGCAAGAATGACGAGGACCGTGGGAGGACACCACGGACCACACCCCTGCCTCTGTCTTCCAGCCCTGCGTCTGGCTAGGCCCCCACCCGGTGTTTTCTCTAGTAGCTCTTTTATGAGACTTTCGGCATTGCGATAGGACCCTGCCCCTATTGTGATTCCCTGGCACCAGCTGCTTTTGGCCTCATCTCTCTTGGACCCTGTCTCGAGAACAACATTTGCTCCACTAGCTTAGCACCCCTCTCTCACCGTCTATCTCGGCCTGCGGCCCGGCTGCCCTCCACCTGATCCCTCGTCTCTGGGCTCCAGGAGGAGGTGCCAGCTCAGTTCCAGCCACACCCTCACTCCCTTCTCAGCAGGGCCACGCGTTTTCGTTTTGTTTTGTTTCCTTCTCAGGTCACACCCTCACCCTCTTCCTGCCATTTTTGAAAGAAAATCCAGTGCTCTAAGCCTCAATAAAACAAACAAACCGACAAGTATATTAAAGAGTCAAAGTCTGGGTTAAAAATCAAAACATTAAAAGAACTAAACCCTAGGAAAGTTTTCTTTTGTTACAGGACTTGTGCCTTTTTTTTCTCTCAGTTCCCAAAGTGACAAGAGGTATCGATAGTTGTAGACACGTGAGAGGCGTCATGCCGATGAGAGCCTGTGGAGGGCTCCCCCCTGGGCAATCCTGACACCCGGAGGAGACCTTCCTTAACCAGAGAACTGGAAGCTCGCGCTCTCCGCGCTGTACACCGGCACTGTCAGTAGAAGTAGAACGTTAGTTAGCCACTCAGTAGTTTTTTCTCATAGCTGCATGAAAAGTAAAACATGCAATTGTTTTAAATAATGTATTTTATTTAATGCAACATATCCAAAGCATTCTCAATGCAAAATACTACATAAAAATTAGCAAGGTAGATTAGTTCTAGAGTTCTGCGGTGCAGCGTAGGGCCTGCAGTCAGCAACACTGCATTGTACACTTAAAAATTGATTGCAGTGGTAGATCTTATGCTGCATTCTTATCACACCCCAGAAGAAGAGACACAAGGAAACTTCTGGAGGTGATATACATGTCAGTTACCCTGATTGTGGGCACAGGTTCCCAGGTATACACATGTCCAAGCTCATCAGATTGGGTACTTTAAATACATACAGTTTTTTTTTTTTTTTTTGCATCAGTTATACCTATACAGAGCTGTTAAAATGATTAACAAGACATTTTACATGCTTTTATTATCATATTAAGCCTTAAAAATACCCATTCAGATGCTGAATTTTCAATTAAGTATAACATGGCCCTTCCAAAACAAAGTAGTATTTCATGAAAAAATATTTTATGATGCTTCTGCTTCTTTATTTAAATAAATTAAAATAACATAAAATCAAATAAAGCACTTCTCAGTTGCCCTAAATACATTTCAAGTCTTCATGTGGCTGGTAGCTAATGTATTTCACAACACAGCTTATAAACGAAGGTGCTTACTCATAAATTGTACCTCACATCAGTTTAACAAAACACAGAAGCTATTCTCCCCAGTGAGCCACTGAGAGTCACCGAACGGTCATTGACTTGGAAGAAGGGGAGCAGGTCCCACCTCCATTCTCTTGGTCAAAGTATCCACAAATGCCATCAATCTGCAAATTATTTCTTGTCATTTTCAACTTTTCTTTTTAAGCTTAACTTTCTTCAAAGGGAAAAAAGCAACTCAAACACAGATGACATTTACTAGTAAAATATGATTTATTTTAATCCATAAACTTGCCATCTTGGCAACCCTATAAATTTGCCAATTAGTGTACAAAGGGGAACAGAGCACCAGACTCCATAAAACTCTCTTGGATCATTAGTTCATGCATTTAGTCTCTTTTCAGAGTGAATTAGCTTTTGACACAAGGTCTCATCTACTCTCAGTTCAAGTACTATCTGCTCATCACATAATTACTGAGAGCCAGCTACATGCCATTCTCGGCTCTTTCATGCCTGGAATCACTACAAGAACTTCACATGTAACATTTCCCAAACCAACTTCCTTGTTTTCCACTCTGAGATCCCCACTTCCCGCTTTCTCTTGAAGTCCCTCTCTCTTTCTAATACAGACATTTTCATCTCAGTGTTTCTTTGCATGATCCAAAAGCACAGTGTGAAACAAAGACTTAGGCACAGGTGGTTTATTTGAGGGGTTGCCCCAGAAGTGGGAGTGTAGAGTTAAGAAAATCCAGGAAAGGAGGTGAGCCAATGAAGGGCGTGCTATTGATCTGATTATGACCGTTGGCATCTGACATTCTGCCCCACTGGAGATACTCAGGACTCTCAGACTTGTCTCTCCAAAGGATAGCAGGCTGGGATATTTATCCACCAACTTGAATCCCCACCCCCTAGGTCATAAATTCTCCCACATTTCAGGGCTATTTCTGGGCTAGGAATGTCCAAAGCCATGACACAGAGAAGCAGAGGCACTCAGCAGGTCCTTGAAGTAGGATGCTGACAGCTCGAATGGCCATTGTTCCGCACAGCCGCAGCTGAAATCACAGGTGGGGCCCAGGGGATGTGGGAATCAGAGCCATCTGCCTGCCCAGTTGTCCAACTCATAAAACCAAGAGCTGTCCTCATATTTTCCCTCAGGTTCCACGCTCTTCTCTCCTCTTCCTCTTAGTTGCCAAATCTGGATTGAGTCCACCTACTAAATTTGTTCTCAGATTTATTCCTTCTAGTGTGTATTAGTTACCCTACAGGTAACCAATCATTCCAGTCATTTCCTGCTCCCCTTTTGTGTTGATCCCTTTTCCAAAGCTGCTTTTCTCAAGTGTGAATCAACTGTTTTAGAGGCTCCTCGTTGTTAACATCAGAGATGACAGATAGAGGTACCAATTTTTTTTAACAGAAAACTATTGCCTTAGAGTGTCTTGTTGAAAAGTTGTCTATGGTGCCTAAACTCTGTGGAAATAACTGGGATGACTACTTCAGTGTTGTGAGGGACGCAGAGCGGGGGTGGAGCCTGTGTGCTAGAAATTACTGGGCCCACTTCCGTGAAACATCCTGCTCTTTTAAACAGCGTGCCAGAGTGGCCGCACCTGACTCCAGGTTATCTCTTGTTTCTCCCACTTTTTTCTGCCAGTGTTCTCATGAATGCTGTCCTTCTCTCTTGCTCCTTTGTGGAGCTTAGTGTCATTTTATGAATTGGCCTTGCTCTTCCATATCTCTGTGACATTGCACTTGCTGTCCCCTCTGCACACAATATCCAGCCTGACTCAAGTTCCAGATTCCATAAGAACCAAAACAAAACATATCTCACTAAGAAGCCCCCTGTGACCTCTCCAAAAAAAGAGAAAGAAATATTAATCATCCCAGTGCCTGCGATCATCTACTGATTTCTTTTTAACTTTAATTATCATAAAAATTTGTATAATTATATTTTAATGACCTATCTGCCCCCTCATTCATCCATCATTAATTAAACAAACACACAAAAAATACTGATTTTATTCATCCAGGTTAGCACTGCATAATCCCCACCACAGCATTTTCTGGTGAAATAGAGATTGTGGAATAGAGCTTATATATGACGGCTAATATGCCCTTCTATTCCAAGTCTCTGAAATGGACATATTTGGCTCCACAGTACAGTTTTAGTAGGACTGCCTGGTCACTGGCTGGGCCAGCGACAAGGTGGCGATGCGGTCACCCCTCAAAGAACTCACAGGCCACGGACAGCAGGCATAACTCAATAGCGACCATGAAAAGTAATGGCAGTACCAATCCCAACATTTCTCTGATGTTTTTGATGGTAAAATAAATGAACAGTTCTGAAAACGGCACGGCAGATGGAGATGGGGAATGTGGAAGGAAGGCAAAGCAGATCTTATGTAAGGAGATAGCGAGGGTGGTGAGTGAGTTTGCTGAGAAAATGTAAGTTGCAATGCATGTTAAATATTTGAGTAAACAGTGAAAAATGGAATGTAGAATTATGAGATCAAAACCAGCACGTGGAAAAATGGATACAAGAAACCATGAACATTCCACTGGAAATGAGAAAAGAAAAGAAACAAAGAGAAAGCATGGTGAATAAAAAACAAAAAAGTAAAGTGGAAAAAAAAGAACTTTAAACTTATTATGAATCACAATAAGTGAAATTGGTAGATTTGTCTATTTAGAGAAGAAAAATGTTTAATTTGAACTCTCTAACTCTGAGGTATCAATAAGAAACCCATACAAGATGAAATGACACTACCAGGGAAATCAAAGGACATTTATTACATCTATACTAACCAAAAACACATGCTTGGCGATATCATCGTCCATCAAAATGGAATCTAACGTTGGCTATAATGTAGCTATTTAAGCAAATGAATAATGGCTGTGTGTACCGATAAGGATAGATCTCAACAACATAATTTACTTAGTAAATAAAAGTTATATAAGTAAAAAACATGATATGATTTGTGTATAATTTAAAAACATATACAGAGCAATACCATAGTTATTCTATGGATATGTACATAAATATGTAAATATAACCTTTTCAAAGACTTTAAGGTTATGTGCCAATTTATAATAGTAATTATCTCAGAAATAGGGAATATTTTGAAAAGAAGATACAGGTTACAGAAAACTTCTATTTTTATTTCTAATGTATTTTCTTTTAACATGTATTCATAGGGGAAAGATTAAGAGTAAGTAAAGCAAAACGATTAATAGTCAATGATCAGAGTTTAATTATCAACAATGAGAGTTACAATGTTTGCCATTTAATTCGTTGTGCTTGTCTCTATTTTTAAATTTCCAAAACAAAAAAAGGAGTGAGAGAGAACAGATAAAGGGGGAGGAGGGTGGAAATAGCAGGGATAGATAATCTTTCCAACTATGATATTTTATGATTACACAAAACCCAAAGATAAGAAACCTAAACCCAGAATGTCAAGAAGACCTTGGAAGATTCACAACTTGTCACAGAAGTGACAATTTCCAACCTTCTCTGCCATGGCTTGTCTAAAGAAACTGGCATTTTCAGTATTTAATAAAATAATGAAATTATGTTTGGTTGTTGAAAATTGTTCTTAAAGTGTTTCTTCATTCAGAGTCATGTGCTTGACTGAAAGAATCTTCAATATGGCAAGTGGCCAATGAGCTGCTGTTTTCAGACTCCAAAGATCCAGGGGAATAATATTTCATAAGCCCATAAAAATTGTTAAAAGTCCATTACCATTTAATTACATTACACAGAGTTACGGTTCCCCACTTAATGGCTGCTGAATGAGAGAAAGAGGGTGTTGGTAAAGTCCAGAGTGGCCTAGTAAAGCAAGGACTACTACGTTTTATTGCTCATGTAACTTCACTTACAAGATACATTTGCAATAAACCTTGCAAAATGTTTCATGACCATGTGTACAGGTGAAACTGAGAAAGTGGTTATAGCTGTTCCATTTTAAACATCAGGAGCACATTGCTATGCCCTAACCCATCATCTGGGATATTGTGCTAATTTTGAAATCATTCGTCAGCTCTGTGTAAGGAGAAACGTTACCCAGCGTTTTCAGCAAACACCTGAGATAACTGGTTTCCATGCGGAAATGTTTCTCATATTGCTCCTCTCATATAATTTTACAAAACTGTTGCATTCTGTTGGACAAGATACTTGAATCAATTAGCTAAGTATTTTTTGAGCACCTACAGATATTCCCCTTCCTCGTACCTCAGAGAATAATTTTATTCCAGTCTTTTATGTGTGGGCAGTGTATGCTGTTTAAGGTTAAAGCTTTAGTAGACAAAATGGGCCTTTAAAGACAGATTTTACATCATGATTTTTCTAAACATCACTGAAATGACATGTAAAAATACAAAATAGTACAAAGTGACACCAAAGAAATACCAAATAAGGTAAATCCATCATTGTTTGGGAGGGAATGGATAAGAACTATCAGCAGGCAGGCTGTGTCCACATATTTTTGTTACAGGGAAAGAGGGTGGGCTGCGGGGAAGCCTCAGCCAGGAGAGAGAGGACGGAATGGGGGAAGGCGAAACCCAGTTCCCTAGCTGAATCCCAGCAGATTCCAAGCTTGGTACTGGAGAGTGAAAAAGGCTGGGGTGTAAAGTGGGGTGTGCATCTCGGTCGTAAATGCAGCTCTGCTATGGAACGCCTGATCCACCTGCCCGCTCATCCTCTGTTTTCCTCCCCATCTCTGTGTGGACAGAGCCACAAACAGGGGCAGCTAGCCACAGGTCACAGCCGAAGAATTTCTCTGAGGAACTTAGGCAAGCTGCAGGGGAGTGAGCAGGCTCTGGGTGTGAAAAGTACCTGTTTCGTAGCAGACCTTTCCTCGGAGAAAGATGGTGACCGCTCTACCAGTTCCCCCCTGGGGACCGGAAACGCACCCTGACCAGTGCACGCAGCCCAAGAACAGCCCTGCCCTCAGCAGGGAGGTCTGTTGGGAAAACACACTATGTCTCATCGGAGGAAATCAGCACGACTACTAATATCATTCAATCTGATTCTTTTATTCCAAACACGAAAGCCAACCAAGACAGCTGAAGAAAAGCCAACAGCACATGGAGGACTGAGAAGAAACACACACAACAATTAGCCCTGGGAAAAATACGGATCATTCAGGAAACTGCAAAGCAGTTTCTAATAAATTGTGAAATCCAAGGACAAGAAAGATTTATTTGAATTTAAAACTATAATTGCTAGTTTTTTTTTTCAATAGAAGCCTGGAGGGAAGCTCATGAAAATCATCCAGAACTCAGAACAAAAAGACAAGAAAAAGAAAATGTAATATAAACATTCAGAGACATAGAAGATTAATTCAGGAGATTAAATAACTAAGAGAAATTCTAGAACCAAAGAGCAGAGAAAAGTAGAGAGGAGGAAATAATTTTTTAAATTTTGAAGGAAATTCTCCAGAGCTAGAGAAAAACAGGAATCTTTTTATTGAAAAGTAGCATAGAATACCCAACAAGTGAAAGGAAAAATAGCCACACTTATATATAGACTACTGAAGTCTTTAAACACCAATGATAAAAAGTTATTTAGAGAATCTACAGAGTGTGGGAAAATGAATCAGGCAATATGGTAAGGAATAGGAATCTGATGCACATTAATCTTTTCATTCAGAAATGCTGGGTGCTAGAACTCGTCATACAATGCCTCCAGAGCCCTGAGAGAAGGTTATATTAAACTTAGGATTTTATACTCAGTTATATTATCAATCAAATTTGAAGGCAAATGATGACATATTTAAACATGGATAGTTTAAGAAAGTGTTCCTTTCTTCTTTCTATGGATGTTCTTTGCGGACATGATGCTGTGGGACCAAAGAGAGATCCAGGAAAGGGAAAGTCCTAATGTCAAGGCCCAGTTGCTCTCACAGAGAAATATTACAGACAGAATTCTTGGGATGGTTACTAGGCCTCAGACCTAGAAAGAAACCGTTCAAAGTTAGAGCTGGAAGCCAGAGAGTTCTAGGCACGACGTCTTCAAGAAGAAAGCAAATTTACCATAACAGCATGTTGGAAAAGCTGGTGTGCTTCATGGTCATTAGATAATTGGTACCCTGGGAACTGTAAAAAAGGGAGGGATAATGAGAAACACCAAGGAAAGTCGGTACAAGAAAGTCATGATATAAATACAAATTAAACTAAAAATGACAAAATTTTGAGCAAATAATGGAATGTAGGAACAGAGAGTTTATTTGCACTGGATGTTTGAGACAGGTGCCTTTAGAGGCCAGATGACGTGTCATAGGATCACATTTTCTCCTCAAGGTCCAACTGCACTTTGTATTTCTGCAGTCATTCATACTTGCATTATCATAGTGTTAGTGTGGTTTATTGATTTAGTCTTTAAAATTACTTCATTGGCAGACACAGAGGACTTAACTATAGATACTGATCAAAATATAGCTTTTGTCAAGTGATATTTTGGAGTATTGGCACAGCTCACAGGAATTTGGGGACAGCAGAGGTGGGACTGAGAGAAAAGAGAGAGAGAAGCGTAAGCACATTCATTTCTTAATGTCATATTTAACTCATTGAAGAAGCAGCAATAAGGCTTTGGTACAATACCTAAAGATAAAAATAATCCCAAAGAACTAAAAATATAACTAGCATGTATCAGTAGACAGAGAAGAAAGTGAGACAAAGGTTGCCTTGGGTGAGCTCAGCTGGAACCTTTCCAAAATGACAGAGGTTTTTGGAGTCATAGAGATTGCCTAGGGGAGAGCAAGCATGAAACTGATAAAACTTAAGCCACAGGGCTCCTTACTCACCCAGGCCTCTTCCAAGGCCTAGAAATGTATTTTCTAGACTCTCAGATGAATTATTTTTTCTCCATTTTTAAATTGACTTTTGAGAGAGAGAGAGAGAGAGAATTTGTTCCTTTTATTTATGCACTCATTGCTTGATTCTTGTATGTGCCTGCCTAGAGATTGAACCTGGAACCTTAGATTATCTGGAGGATGCTCTAACCAACTGAGCTACCTGGCCAGGACCTGAATTATTTTCTTTTAAAATAATAGAGTAGAGTGAATACCTTTCAAACTCCACAAAACCCACATCTGGCCCTGGAGGCGACGAACTGAAGAGACAGGAGAGGTTGGACAATTCGCCTCCAGGGAAAGATTAGAAGCAAGGGCGTTGTGAGAAAGTTCTGTCCTCCAATATGACTCGTCAATACTGCTTAAACTCTTGAATGAATACACACACACACACACACACACACACACACACGCACCTCCCAAAGTCCACCACTTCCTCCTGCTTCCCCTTCCACAGCCTCCTTCCCCAACATCTCCCATCCACCATCCTACCCCATACTTAAAGTCACCCACTTGGGAAACAGAAAACAAAGCTGCAAATACCCTTATTAATGTCAATAGACCCAATTCTAAGTGTAAGACAATCAGGATAGAATCTGCAGAACAAGTTCTGCTTGTTTATTTGTTTTAAATCTTTAGGGAGCAGGTTGAAGAACACCCAGGTGCTAATGAAGAAAATGAGGGGCAAGGATCTGCGTACATGAGAATGAGATGAGACGCTGAGATGTGAGCTCCATTGCCAGGGCCACTGGAGGCCGAATTAATGCCTATTCATCCTCCTTACGTCTTGTCCAATAACCAAGGGACGGTTGTAGATCCTGGAAGCAAGAGCATTGCTTGGACACTCAACAGGGTGCTGACAGCATGAAGGAGTAATCCTTGGCCCTGACCAAAGTAAGTGTAGACAGCAGCGGGAGAGTGGAAACCCCTACTGTCCCAGTTGTAACATTAAATTTATTCCTGTGAGTCTCTGAAGGCAGGAAGGCCGAATTAGCTTCAATTCTCCTGACTCTCCCCCAATAAATAAAAATATAAAATTTATACATATGTAAATTTTTGCACAAAATAATATATACATTTCTGCACAAAAATGTATATATATACACACACACACACACACACATATCTGTACCCATCTCTGATTATTTCCAAGACTGGTCCACTAAAACTGGATGATGGAGTCAAATAGTAGGGACACTAAAAATTGCCTAATACTATATTGGGTCTCATTACTTTCACTGAGCCTTGGTGCCAGTTTATACTTCCACTGGCAGTGCATGAACTTCCTCCAGGCAATGCTATTGTTGTCAGTTATTTTCAGAGGCTGAATAATGAGGGGGAAAGAGTCTAGATTCTATTCTGCCTCTGCTTCTTGGTGGCCAAGTGTGCTTGGAAGAGCTCCTTCATCTCCTATGACCTCAGTTTCCTCACCTGAAAATTACATGAGGTGGGGTTAGATCACTGGTCCTCAAATGTGTTTCAGAGATCAGCAGTGTCCTCTGGAGCCTGATAGAAATGCAAATGTTAGGGCTTCACCCCTGAGCGCCTGAATTAGAAACTCTGGAACTGGGGCCCATCAGTCTTGTTTGAAAAAGCCCTCAGTGAGATTCTGGTGCAACTGAAATTTGAGAAGTGCCAAATCGGATGATCTGTGAACTCAGCCCTATTGCAAACAGCCTTGATCTATCATTTTGAAGCAAATAGAAGAATTTTCAACGTGGATTGGTTGGCATTTTCTTTGGTATATATCAGAATTGAACCTGACGTAGATGAAGCATCTGACTTCTCAAACATTTTCAATAGCATCACATAAGATATGCCTAATTTTACTTCAGAAAGACAAGATCACCAACAGTGAGCAGAGGTGACCAGAAGCAACGTGGTGTGGATAAGAGACTGTTGTGATATCGGATAAACCTGGGTTTGAACTGTGGCTCTGAAGCTTCTCAGCTGTGTGGCTTTGAGGCTCGGTGTGCTTATCTGCAAAATGAAGATAGCTAATTAGTTTAGACCAGGTGTTTCTAATGCCCTGGCAGCCTCCCTAATAAGCTAACCAAAACCTCAGCCTGGAATGCCTAACAAGGGAGCAGGTTGAGGTCCATGTAGAAACACAGGTGAGCTCTAGAATGGTGGGAAACCATAGAAATCAAAATCTGTGACGACCGACAAGAACAACCAACTAGTCTTTCTCAAATACAGCAAGTGCTTAATCTACAACCAGTCGGTGTCCTTGCTTTGTCCCAGTGTTTTCTCTGTAAAAGCCTTGCTCCTCGTCCCTGTGGGTGGACAGCTGCTAACCACTTCTGGCTTGGCTGCTGCTCGATTTGACTCAATTTTTGCTAGAACAAACTCTTAAAATTTTTATTACATCTCAATTTATCTTTTAACAGTCGGTACTTCATAGAATTGTTGTGAACATTAAGATTCTACACGTAAAGCACAAAACCCAGTGTCTGGCCTATAGTAATTGCTTAATGAAGGTAAATATTAATAAGACTGAAACCCAGTTAAGTTCATCTGCACGAGAGCAGTCATTGTTACAGGACAAGCTCACTGAAAACTAAGTCACACAAAGAGCAAGAAAAACCACTGCCTGGTGAATTAACACAATCTTTGTGTTGCCACCCTTCGAGGCCACGCAAGTTCGTGGTATTCGTGCAGATGGAAAAATATTCATGGAACAGCTGGGATGTCTGGTATGCCTTTGTTCACAGGTGGGCGAGCCATACACACTGCTGTGTGTCTATCTGCATGTCTCATGTTGTGACCCTTGCTCCCCAGCCTGGCACCCATCGTGGCACCTGTCCCCTTGCCCGTCTCTCATTGTCATTGCCCCCAGCAGGGAGTCCCTGCCTGTTTAAGTAGTAGAGGGAAACAAAGCCGGAAAACCGTCAGAACGTTACATAACATAACATAATTCTGTGCATGTGAACTCATTTCATGTTATGGGAACAGTTTATCAGACCCAGTCTCAAGGTTATAAGAACACTATTTACCAGGTGCTTCCAAGATTATGGGAAAACTTCTTCCCTTAGCTACCCAGGCTACCTGGATGAGGAGGCCAGACTGCCTCCACTTACCCTACAATCCTACGTAGAAACACAGGTGAGCTCTAGAATGGTGGGAAACCATAGTTATAGGAAATAGGCAACGTTGATAAGAAGCTGGTTTGTTTTTCAGTAAAGATGTCTTGCAGCCATTCCTAACTGCTATTTGCTAAAACCACTATGGAATGGGAAAGGCGAGAGTTTTCTCCTCAAAAGCATAAATCATGAGCTTGTCTTACTCTCTTTGGCAACTTTGTGTTTCATTCCTAGTTATTTTTCTTTTTAAAAAATGAAACCTAACACTCTAGGATAGGGTATATTAACAACCAAGAGGCCTCACTATCAGGGATATTCAGGGTAACTAGGTTCTGGAGCACAGCCTACCATTACAGCACTAAGAAGGGTGTTTTCAACGCAAGTGACAGCACACTTTTTAATTACAAAATAATTACTTTCAGGCCCAGCCTAGCTTCCCATATTATTATAGACCCCTGTTCCAGCTTCTAGAGAAATGCTGACCTTATTCTTCCACTCAAAGGCATTTCCTTTTGAAATTTCTCATGAAAGTGGGTGAGATGTACAGAGGCCTGATAGGTTTGCAAATTAGCTGAGCGTTTAATACGGCCAGAGGGAAGTGTACATGGAACAGAGATGCCATTGTTGAGCCGAAGATGGAGAGATGTGTTTTTATCCCAGAAGGGTGGTGATAGAGCTGCATGGGCCCGTGCGTCATGCTCAGTTTGACAGTCTGTGCGTTGTGGACACTTATTGGAGTTGACTGAAATTATTAAATCATCTATGCCTCATTACACTTTCTTATCCTGCTATTTGATAGCAGAAGCGTCTGAAGCTGTTCTCTGTAATTCTTGGTTCTGTTAGTTAGAAAATTGTCAATTCAAGAACTTTATTTCTAATCCCAAAGAAACCAATTCAACAGCTCTGGTTTCAGTTTTGCTAAACAGATATTTATTGAGGGCGTCCACGTGGCAAGCATTATGCCAGGTGCTGTGTATGCAGAGATGGATGGGCAAGGGGGAGTGTCCACCCTGGATCATTACATAACCTAATGGAGCAACAGACATCTAGGCAGATAATACCAGAAAGTAGGTACAAAATGCTATGGGCTTATCCTAGTTGGGTGTTCATGGGGTTTTATGAAAGAATTCTCCGGTTCTGTCGTATTTCATTATTTACTGCAGGATAATTAATAAATGGGAGTCAGACTTCCCAAGGTTAATCAGGTTTACTAGGAGTAGATGAGGACACAGATGCTGAAGTAATTTCTTTGTTTCTCATCCTGTTTCATGAAAACATTTTAAAAAATGGGTGTCCTCATTTGGAAAATGCGGAAGGGGAGACTGTTTCAATATCAAAAGTACATTATGATTTTTTTCTGGGGTTGTTTTTAGAAATATGGCTTTTAGAGTAATTGAATTTTTAAAGTTGGAATTTATTTCAAAAACTAACTAGTTGAACTGCTTTATTTACCTAATGAGGGAACAGTTCCCAACCACTTCAAAACGTGTGTTTCAGGGGAGACATAGCGCTTCTTTGTTCGTGTTTGAACGATTCATTCTGGTCACTAATTCACTGCTGAACACAATACCTCTTCTGTCCCGTCAGTGTAATTCCCATTTTTTTAAGAAATGAGGAAACACAGAGAGGGTTAGTAAGTTACCCAAGGCCACACAGCCAGGCAGTGTTTAAGAAAGCAGAAATTGTAGTCCCTGACTGCAAATCCAAGTAGTTCATTAGGCCATGCAACTTTCTTTTGAAAGTAATTATAAACACCGGCAATTTTTTGTTTTAACAAAATATGTGGTCATTGCTTTTTATACTTAGTCCTTGGAAACTCTGGGAATGAATTAGTTTCCTAGCAAAAAAAAAATTTTTTTAATCTGCCCACACTCATTTGGTATTGTAGAGCACAAGTGGCAAACCCAAGGCCCACAGGCTGAATCCAGCTCTCCACCTTGTTTTATCCAGCCTGGCACCTTGTTTCTACCCGGCAGCAGTGCCGAGCTCTCGCTTAGCTGTTAAGGAGCAGTTACATGTCTACAGTCCTAAAATTACATTCAGCCCTTTGAAGGCAACCACGAGCTGATGTGGTGCCTGGTGAAAATGAGTTTGACATCCCTATTGCAGAGCTATTTATTCATGAACACTAGGTTGCTGGCATTGCATGTGTGTGTTTAAAATTTTCTTTTTAAAATGTGTATCTAGAATTAGATTGGTTTATGCTCCTATTTTACGTAATAATACTTGGGCTATATGGGACAAAGCACAGTGCTGAGAAAGGCTCTACTGCTAGTGTCGCTGTGTATTATTCAGGTATTTCTGATCTTGTTCAAAATGATCTGACTCCAAGGTATTTGAATCTTGTAAAATAACATCTTTTTGCCTTCTCTTCTATTTCTTTCAATTATGTGCATTGAAGGTGAAAAAAAGCTAAAAAGATAAAAAGAAAGGTAGTTTGAAACATCCAGATAAAAGGAAAGGGCCCTGGGTCCATGGCCAAATACCGCTGAAGCACCAAGTACTTCCTGTTCTGGAGCAGAGATTGCTTATCTGGTCACTTTGTTACTGATAATAGATCAATCAACAACTATTTGTCAGCAATACCTGCAATTATCAGAATTATTTCCCCCTTCCTCTTGCATTTTCTTTCTTTCTTCCCTACGGCCACACTTCCCTTTCTCCTCCCTTTCTCTCCTCTCCCACCCTTTTCTTCCTCGTTTCTTCCCTTCCTCCCTCTTCCTTCCCTGAGCTTCTATTATTTGCCAGAACCCTACATGGTGGGGGGGGGGGGGAGACTTAAGACCTACATGTTTACAAACATCTCATCATCTAGTATGTGGTTTTCATAAAGATTTTTCAAATCTGACTCACATGGAAAAGGCAAAAGCCCCACTAATCTTATTATTTGTTATCACTTTTTTAGTAAGAAAAGAAAAAAAAGGAAATGGTGATAAAAAATTAGAAAAGAAATAATATAATGCAAATTTTGTTTGATAATAAGTTCACAGACACTGAACCAAGTGTTCCCATTTGACTGCTTGGAAGATTAAAGCTGACAGAAAACTCCCTAAAGCATAGTAAGCATCATTAAGTACTAGTTATCATTAGGGCTACTATTATGAACACTATGCAGTCATTTGAAAATATAAAGTCCATGCACTTAAAATAGATCAAAGATTTTACTTTTCAGTACATTGGGAGGATTGTTAGTGATTCTGGGGGTTGAGAATTATGTGTTAATAAAAAAATCAGTGTTAAAGAGATATTTTACTGAAAAAATGTTCAGGGCAAATTCAATGTGTACATAGTAGAGAGAAAGATAAAAGTCTACCCTTAGATACGTTAGTTGTTCTGAAAAGGATTAGAACTCCTCCAAGAGAATGTAGGCCCTAAGAAAGGGCATCAGGGAAGAGACAGCACAGAAGGCGGTTCACTGGTGGGAAGCCACAGAGGTCTCCATCTCAGAAGGCCCTTGAGTTCAGTCCCACAGTCCAGTGTCACTGTAGCTGTGTTGGCGGTGTGTGCACTCTCAGGGTTGCGTAACCTTGCGGGGTGAGAGAACATTTCCCTCCAGGCAAAGAGCAAGCTTACTTACCACCTGCTATCAAAGCAGTAGGTAGTTCATCGTTCCTGTCCTCAGGGGCAACACAATACCCATGCAGAAGCCCATCCAATACCACTGTGTCATCCACTGATGAGCCTAGGAAATTAACGCAAACTACCGTAAGAGGCAACCTGTATTGCTTGCTGTGCAGTGAGTAATAAATCCTTTGTCTCTGACCTGTGATTTCATGTCTTATGCTAGTACCTATGAAGCAGTGAACCGCTAACTGGTTAGCTTGCCAGAAGAACAAAATGGTAGACCCTTCACAAACTGTGACAGAACGTAGCTCTGGAACACAATGAGAGGGAGGTCTTCAGTGCAGGGATCCTATAGGAGTTGTGTAGGGGATAGGAAGACACTCAACACACGCAACCTCTTTATTCTCTTAAGAAAAATACAGTATGGCTGGAGAGATGGAACTAATGTTAATTCCAAACAAAAGGGAATATGACAGCTCTAACAGCCACCATTCCAGGTGCTTCATATTTCAGTTCTTCATTCATCCAACTCCAATGTAAACATATGTACTTCACTTCTTAGTGAAGTATGCCCTCCAATCTTGGGTCATCGTAGCTCTATAATTCTTGCATTTTATGATAGTGACCAAAAATAGTCTAATGTAATTACATCAGACTTAGAGAAAGTCTTAGTAATGGAACCAAATAATTGAAACCCAACAGCCATGACATCTGTGACCATCACTAAGACTATGGTGATGGCTTTGCTAATGGGGTGGAATGTTTAAAGCCACTCTCTGGGCTTCATTTCCTTTTGAAGGTACCAGGATCTTCACTGCAATCAAATGTCTCTTTGACACCTTTTTGGAACGTCTTTGGCTGACATTTCTCCTCCCCTTTCTAAAGCAGAGATAGTTTTTTAGAAATGTTAATTTATTTAATCAGATTATATGCCATTAAGGAATATGCACTCTGATCAAATCTCTTAGCTGTTGTATACAGCAGAGCAGAGCTGATGTTTTAAATATTTTTCACAATCCAATATGGAGTCACTGTCAGCCATGACAGTTAGGTCAAGTACTGTGTCAAGACTAAAGTAATGGTTATAGCGGAAATGCCCTTGGGAGGGGCCCGGAACACCCAAAATCACAAGTCAGGACACTAGGGTAAGAACTCCATCTGGACACCGATATGAGTGGGACCTCCCTGCCCATTGTGTGGGCTGGAAGAACTCAGACCTCTGACCACTTGATGATGGAACTTGACTGTGCCACAGGTCACACTTGGAGCCCTGCTGGACTTCTACCCCACCGGATGCATGCCACCGCTGTGGCTGCCTGGCTTGAGACCGATGCCTGCCTCTCCATCTGCAGACACTGCCAGCGACAGGGACTGCACCTGCTCTGGATGTCCGCCCTGCTTGCTCCTGTTGCGCTAGCTCCCCATCTCCGCATGCACCTGTGTGTGACTCACTGGGGAGCTCTCCGCTGATAAACCTGGTATTGTGGAGAGACCCAAATGTGTGTGAGTGACTCCTTTTGGGGATGCTTTCTTGCTCATGACACTTGATTTTTACACTTAATAGTAAGAAAGTATTTTTTTAGTTAAATAAATTTAAACTGTAAACTTAATACACACTTATGGCAAAAATAATTCTCAAATACTCTCTCTGGCTTATTTCACTTAGCATGATACCATAACAGTGGGGAATTGTAACCCACCTCACCATTCTTTTGACATTGTTTCTGTAAGTGCTGACTCTAGCTGATATGTAGCTTATAGATAAATAGCACATTTGTATGAGAATCCTAGCAACTAACTTGAAAAGACAGACTCTGACCTTCAGTCACCCCAGCTCTGGGAGAGTTGCTGCCCTTCAGCCGTAAAACCAGGATGGCAAAACCACGGTGGCGCACCCCAGACCACTGCTTGACCAGTTTCCAGGTTCTTATCAGAATGGACTGCGCCAGTCTGCACTTGGAGAACTTTTCAAGCCCCTCCCTTGATCCCTTTGTTGCACCTTCCCTCTCCCTCCTTCTAAAAACCTCTGCCTGCCCTGAGCTGTTAAGATGGTTTCTGAGGCACGAGCCTGCCCTCTTCTCAGGTGGCTGGCACCTGAATAAACCCGCTTCTCACCAGCATCTGTCTCACAAGATCGGCATTGGTGGTGGCAGCCCACTGACTCTGCGGGCCACTTTCCTTGGTTTCAATTGTACTATCATTCCTCGTTGTTTACTTGGTACCAGGTATTCTAATAGAAGACTAACTATGGATTATCTCATTTAACATCACCATGACTCTGTGAGGAGAAGAAGTATTATTATATACAGTATTTCCATTTAACAGACAATGAAATTACAGTTCAAATTCATTTATTTTATTTGACTTTTTGTTTTAATCTGACCTTCTGCCCACCTGTGTTGCTTCCTGTCCAGGTCTTTTGGTTTACACATTGTGACTCAGACACCTGCCAGCTACAACCTTCTCCAATGGGGAAGGTGTTACATACTGAGAACATTTGCCTGCTGATGATGTAGTCTGCATAAATGCTTTACAGGGAAGGGGGAGGATTTCTTCATCTGAAACATAATAATTGATCTGTACTTTTGCTGGGGATACCATGGTGACTGGGAACGTCAAAGGTTTCAGATTAGTGAAAGATGAAGGCAAACTAACAGAAAATTACAAAGTAGCAAATGCTAGGCTTGGAGTTAACACAGAGAAGTGAACCTCCCTCCAGATTTTGGGGGCTCAAGGAAGACACTCTGGAATGTAAAGCTGAAATCTTCACCTTCAAAGAGGAATAAGAATTACATAGGGTGAGAAGGAGGTGGGGTGGGCTTTGAAATGGGCATTAAAAGGGGGCAAAGGGCTGGAGCTACTTTCGGTCAGCTGCCAGTGGTCAGTTTGGATGAGGGTAGCGTGAGAGGGGCCATTGGGGCCCTGTCTGAGCTGGAGAGCAGGGAGGGCCTTTTCACGGCCTGGCTATCGAGTCTGGATCTCTTCCTGAGGGCAGTGCTTACTTAAATTCATATAATAATTTTATTATGTATTTATAAAGTAAAATTGCAGTTATACTCCCTTATTCCCAAGAATAACCCCTTCATACCTGAAGCAGCTTTGAAGTGACTGCATACTATCTAAAAGCTGAGAGTCCAGCCCTTTTTACATTTAGTTTAGGGAAGATAAGGAACTGGAGTTCACTTGGTTAACATTGACATGGTATCTCTTTAGACTACTTCACCCAACAGGCTTAAGAAATCAAACTGAAAGCAAAGTCCCCACCAACCTTTATAGATGACCTTGGAGTTCAAGAGGGTGTGGCAGAGAGGGGTTGTCAAGGGGGATGCTTTCCCACATTTGAGCAGTGGAGTCAGGCACAAGGTCAGAAGGAGGTTTGGGGAAGATGAGAGGCAGATGGGGGAAGCACAGTCATTTCCATGCACGGCCTCAGGGAAACCCTTGGTCAGCTTCACGTCCCTTTTAGAAGCCCCAGGCAGTAGGTGCAGCCCAGGTTTCTCTCCCGCAGGCCATCCCACACGCTGGTCTCACCTTGCAGACCTGGGGGCCACTCCCTTGGTTACTGTACTGCACAGTGACATACTTCTTACACTACGCCTGGAGGTAAATTCTGGAAACCCATCCCAGGAGGGTTGTTTCTTGTTGGTGATTTTCCTGCTTTATTCATGAAGTATTCTGAAGCATTTGAAATAAACAAAACCAAAAGGCTGGTAATCTGAGTTCTCATAGATAAGAAACACTTCTATAAAACAACCTTGAAATAATTTCAAAAATGCTCTAGCTGTTCTCCTTTCTGTCAAAGATCCTACTGCCGAGAAGACTTATCCTGGAACGGCTCCTAGTGAAGGATGTCAGATAATGCAAGTATTTTTCCCGTTGCTAATCTTATTTTATGATTATCAGTTTTACTTGGGAAGTATGTGGCAGTTGATGAAATTATCTTATCCTATTTAAATTTCATTCCTTCCACCAGGGACCCATGTAGATTTCCACTGACTTCGGTAAAAATCCTGCATATGTGTCTTAGATCAGACAGTGCCCCATGGGTTTATATATATTATAAATAATTTTTCCCCAGTGAAGCTTGCACATGAAATATTTATACTTTCCAGTGATGAAGATCCTGCTCAATCCTATGTGTGCTGGTGGGAATAACAGCACTTCTCCCCCAACCCACCCAGTCAAATCTTAAGCATGTTGGATAATGTAGGGGATTTGAAGGTACCGATTTGATAGTGAGCCTGAAGAGTTATACTTTTTGAACATATACACAAGACTGTGAGGCCAGTAGAAAGACTCCAAGGAGGAATGTGGGGTGTGGGGTACACGGTTGAGTTTAAATAAGTTAAGCTATGTGTGTATATGTATACACATGTATGCCTTTATATGTAAAAGAGAGATAATAAAAATAGAGGCAATGGCAGGCAGTTAGAAGGCCAGCAGGTATGAAAGGTGACAGTGACCAAGGCCAGGTGAAACAGAAGTAAAGTTTTGCACAAAGTGATTCAAGATGTGAGTTCTGACTAATGGATTTCTGTTCATGCTATGGTCCCTAAGTAGAGAGAGACTGGTCACAGGATCCTAGGCCCAGATCTATCTAGATAATCCAGTTGGGGGGTCACATAGGTGTGGATGGATCAGCTCAGCCTGGAGCTGATGATGTGGCTTGGGGAAAATCTAAAGGACTAAGTTATTTCCTGGAGGTAGGCATTGGCTTGGGAGATAAAGGAGATTCCAACTATAAGTACTAATATTATGTGTCAAGTCAGACATATGGAAAATTGAGTACTTGCAGCTCATCTGCTAGTTTATACCTTTATCCTTAAAATGCTCCTACTGTAGTACAGTACAATGTATATTCAGAAAATCTGGTTTTAGAATATGCTGATGTGCATCTACGAGGAGGCAGGATGTAGAAGAGAACTGAACTTGGCCTCCAAATTTGCACACTAGAGAGAAGAACCAACATGTACATTCTTAAGCAGGGTTTATTAGTAACAAAACACCATGAACTGGGTGGCTTAAAACAGTAGAAACTTAATCTTTCATAGCTCTGGATGCCAGAAGTCTGAAATCAAGAGGGCAGAGCTGTTTGCTTCTGAGAACACTGAGGGAGAATCTGCCCCATGCCTTTCTCTCAGCCTCCATGATGGCAGGAAAGGTCGGTGTCCCTTGCCTAGTAGATGTATTGCTCCAGTCCCCGCCTCCATCTTCACAAGGTGCTTTCCTTGTGTCTCTGCGGCTCATCAGCGAGGTCTTCTAACAAAGATACCAGTCATATAGGGTGAGGGCCCACTCTACTCTAGAATGACCTCATCTTAGCTAATTACATTCATAATGACTCTATTTCCAAATAAGGTCACATTCTGAGGTCCTGGAGTTTGGGGCTTCAATGTATCTTTTAGGGGGATACAATTCAATCTATAACACAAGGTGAATGATGAACACAGGAACCTCGGGGAAGTCGTCTCAGAGCTGGCGGTTAAGAAAGCTCATATTTCTATCTTGGCAGCCTTACTTTGCATCTGAAGCTATTCTAGTCTCCAGGGAGCTACAGCAGAATTAATATGTCTCCTACTATGTATTCTTGACAGATGAAAAGAATGTAAAGAAACAATCATCAATAGAAATGAAAAAAAATGGATGGAAATTTTAGAAAGATAAGAACTCACTTTCTTTGCTATCATAGACCAAATCTTAATATTCTACTTCGATTGACAGAACTTCAAATACACAGGAACAAATACTTTAAGAGTGGAAGAGGGAAAATGTTCTCAATAAAAATCATTGTAAACATTTCAAAAGCATGCTGTGCCATAATACAAAACTCAAAGCAAGCTTTGGAAGCTCTGTTTCCTGAGAAAGCCTAGCCATAAAAGTATCACAGTGATTAATGAGAATGAGCTCCGTTATGACTATTTCACCATTATAATTCACCTGTTAGATCTTAAAAAATATGCCAGTGTCTCTTCTTCCAAGAGGAGCCAAGTCTTCCGTTTCCTACATAGGACGAGGCCCTAAATCATGCCTGTAGGCCGCTGTATACAAATGCACTGCACTGTTGCCCCCAAGGGTTTAATATAAACATAGCATCATGCTGTGCACAAAGAATTGCACTGTGATTTAATAACTAGCATACTCAGAGGGAGCCATTATTTAAAATAGCAGAGGAATGAAAGAGCCATTTGGCTGATGAGAATTGAGCCATTTGGGATCAGCTACCTTGTCATCAGTCAGGCAACAGAACATATATATGGGTCAGAGATGAAAGGAAGCGTGCAGGTCAAGTGCCATGGGTTGCTCCAGACTGACACAACTGAAGGATAATGCTCTGCTTGAGCAGAGAGGAAGAAATAAGTAGGCATTTTCTAAGCCTTAAATACTAGAGTGAAACCAGAGCGTTTGAACTGAAGCAATTGCTTCAGTCTAATGACTTCATTTCTGTCTTGTCACCTGGGGAGGCGAGATGTCAAAAGTAATCCATTAAAAACTGAGCAAGAAATGCTCAAGACTGCACGCAGGAAACTGTAAATCTTTTCCCAGGACATAAAAGAAGGCGAATGAATGGAAGGACATGCCGTGCTCTTGGATGCAAATGTCGTAAAGATGTCAAGTTACTCCGGAGTAATCTATAAATTGTAAATGATCACAAAATTCTAATTTGATATTTTATGGAACTTGACGAATTGTTTCTCCAATTTATCTGAAAGAGAATATTTTCAAGAGTAGTTAATAAAAAAACAAACACAGAACAATTATGAGGTCTTAATTAAACTATAGTGTACTGGTGTAGAAATAGGGTGTTATTGAAACAGGACAAGATTCAGTAATTAATCTTTTTATACATATTAATTGACTATGACAAAGGTGGTATTTTGAATTAGTGGGAGAAATAAGGCTATGAAAAAAATGGCAGTCTATTTGGAAAGTACTATATTAAGATTCATGATCTAGCTCACATCATTCACTTTAGAAACCCAGATGGATTACAAGTGTGAAATGTCAAAAATAAAATTATAGAAGTAGTAACCGGAAATGCAAGAGAATCTTTAAAATCACGTGGAGGTTTTCCTCCCAAAAACAAAACCCAGAAGCTAAGGAGTAAAATGAATGGTTTAATCATATAATATTTTTCAGAGTTCTGTACTCAACAAACATAACAATGCAAGACTGAATTGGAGTACATATCTGCATCACATCACATACAGATTGATATGCAGACTATTAAGAGCTCATACAAATGATGAAGAAGATAAATCCAAGAGGAAAAAGCAAGATCAAAGTAAGTGCTTTCTAATAAAACAAGTAATTCACTAAGAAGACTTTCAAATGACCAATGAACATATGAAAACAGACTCCCTGGTAGTTTACTACCAATTAGAGAAGTTTAAATTAAGCCCTTTACCAGGTGTAACTGGGGAGTGCTTTGTGCTGGATCCTTGCTGCGTATTTCTTACTTCCTGACCTGGGGCTTCTCTGATGTGTGGATGCATGTGATGCTCACGGACCCCTGCGTGGCACTTGTGCATGCAGACTCCAGAAATACAGGGACATTCATGCCCGTGGAACTCTCCCTGGCCATAGTGGGCTGGGAACTGAAGGATAAACGCTTTCCAATTTTGTCCTCTGGGCAAGCCATTAAGATATGGATTTCATTATGATCCCCCAGAGAGTTCCACAGAACAGAGCTCCATTTTCCTATACTGGTGGCCAGTTCGATAATGCACCATCCCATTGACCTTTTTCCCTCCCATGCCCTAGTTTACTCCTGCTTTTTATTACTACTTTCTAAAATCACTTCTGAAATTTAGTACCTGATCATAAACCTCTGTTTTAGGTGACGATTTGAAGGGAACTGAGTCTAAAACAAATAGTAAGGCAAGGAAAGTTATTTCAGGAAGGCCTTTTCAGAATGACACTACCTAGATTGGTCACCCATGGTTCAGAAACATACTTTTATTTATTCAAGTACTGTAAATTTGTTCTGTGGGAATTTATCCCCTGTGATACCACTAGTGAATCTCTAGTACCTAACACAGCATCTAGCACAAAGTAGATGTTCAGTAAAACCCCTTGAATGAGTAAAAGAATGAAATAAAAGTAGCCAATTTGAAAGCCCAAGTGCCAAGCTTACATCAATAGATGTGTGTCAACCAGGGACTAGTATCCACTTATAAAATCAACTCCATCAGAATTAGAATGAAGGTGGATAATATAAGAAATAATGTCATAAAGCAAAAACTGACTAATAGATGGACCTAACATGAACAACTGACTCTCTTCCCTGAGGGTAGGGGGGACTACGTAAAATTAGATTTTTCTTACTCTCAAATGTTCCTTTCTTCTTATGTATTTTTTCTCCCCAGCTCGGTAGTCGTATCATCATTTTGAAGCTTAAATTGACCTTCTTTAACCTTGGTTACATTTTTAAGAGTGTCTTTGTTGATCTCTCTATCATCGTTAGGTGAATCCAAATTATATGACGAGATGGACTTTCATAGCTCCCTTTCTGCAGAAACCTCATCCCGTAGAGCCTGCATGGGTTCTTGTATCTGCCCCAAATTTTGACATAAAGCCTGCTATTGAGCCCTCCGTAATTGATGATTTTAGTTTCACAGCCCTTGGGTCACCCTCTGCCGAAGAGGATAGACTCTTTCCTTTCTATTTCTCCCATTGTAGACCATGAAGCCGGGGCAATGGTCCCCTGGACCACCTACCCCACAGCCACACGCACATACACACAACTCTGGAGAAACCCTCTCTGAGATTAATAATCATTGCTGAGGTTACAATGTAAAAATATTGATTCTTATATTTTGATTTAAATTCAACAAGCAAATTAAAATAAATTTAAAACACACACTGAGGCTGATTTTTAGAATATATTTGTAATTGGCCACAGGACCACCTAGGACATGTGGGACCACCAATGGCCCTGAGGTCACAATTTGAGAACCATTTGTCTCGACCACAGCAAATGCACATTCTGGCACAGAATGAGATGAAATAAACATGTGTCATATTTGTTAATTTAGCTTTTATCTTTTTTTTAAACAAACTCTTTTTTATCCTTTTCGATTGGGTTGCAACAAGTCAACCTTAACATTGTCATCTCCAGTTCTGGGAAAACAAAATCTAGAAAAAGAAGAATAAGGCGAAGTGTAGCCTTAAAGATTCAGTTTATAGCTGATCAGGGAACCTGATAGTAGTGAATTAACCATTCCATGTTTCCCAAGGTGCTGGATTTTTCTCCAGTAGGTGTGTTAACAGCATCTCACAGATATTTGCTCATTAAAATGCAATGAAAATTAAGAATGACTGCTAGGTGCTACCCTAACATCCACGCAGCCATCCTCCTTGATGTGTCACCCAGACAAGAGTCTGGATTTCCAAGCACCCTTCCCCTGTTCAGTTAGGTGTGTGCCTGTGACTTAGGTCTGACCAATGAGATATATAAGATCCTGTTGTGTGGGGAGTCCAGGGAGCCTTCCTGAAAGGGGAAAGAGAGCCTGAGAACCTTTTGGCCATCTCCTCCTTCCTGCCCCCTTGAAATGTGGACATAAGATGGAGGGTGAGGGCCATGACATGTGCCCCTGGGCCTTCGATGTGCTAAGGGTGGTGGCATAGCAAGTAGAAAAGGGCTGGCACTAGTAAAACTGCCACTAAAATGGGAGAGAAACTTCTCTCTGGTCGAAACCATTGTTATTTGGGTTTTCCTCATCTGTGGAGTCATACATACTCCTAACCGACATAGAAGGGAAGTCCAAAGACAGGTAGTCTGTCACCTGGGGACACCGGCTGCACAGTGACTGTACCGTCCTGCCTTCCTGCCTGTACTGCTCCAAGGGTCTGGAGGCTGTGGGGAGAGCTTCCTGGGCTGTGATTTGGGGAGCACAGTGCAGTCTTTTCCTCTTTTTTTAGCTCATGTGTCACTTTTTGTAGAAGTCATTTCAACAAAATATAACCAGGTTCCCTCCCTCCCTCCCTCCCTCTCTCCC